>JAUZNK010043640.1:0-16832 GCA_035046665.1 Euphysa ruthae | reverse complement strand
AAAACAAAAGCTAGTTCGGACTTATTGGTAACAAGCAAAGCTAGTACTTACATTAATATTACATTTGACATTTGTTATTTTTTTCTATAATTAAAATGGCTCCCGTTGCTCAGGTGATTTCTGATTTGCTTTTTTGCTAAATCTGTGAGAAAAAGTTATCAACCTATTTAAAATTTAAAAAACATAAAAATATTATTGGGTCCATCAGCAGTTTCCTTGGCGCATGATAATTTTGAGCCTTGTTTTTAAATTTTTTAAAAAGCCTTGCGTTATTATTTTTTTTAAATTTTGCTTTAAATCATAGGAGATTTACTGTAATAATTTATTTACAGTCGTTTATAGCTGCAGATTAGGCAATTTTAAGTAGGTAGCGATGCCAAGCCTTTTTTAAAACAAAGCTTTGGATATCTAAATGAAAGATTATATGTAATTTTCAAAAAGGTCTCATTTGTCAATGTTTCATTACCTAGTGCAGGAGGACGTTAAAAAAATTAAAAGTACTTTGATTTATCTCTTATATAACTCATTAAGCCCTTCACCTCCGGTTTTTAAAGTTGTATATTTGATTTATCTCTAATATACTGATATTAAAAACAAGCTTTAATTAAATTCTATATATTAATAAAAAAAAGAGTAAAAGATTCTATTCTTTCCAAACATTTTTTTCATTGTACTGTCCTAGCTATCAATAATAGTTTATGACTTTGAATCTCAAATTTCATCAATTTCTCTTTTAAAATATCTTAACCTAGACTTGAAAGCGGGGTCAAAAGTGAGTGCGCAGAGGGTAAAATTTGATGTATCGTATTGTAACTCAACCAAAAAAATCTAAACCTGATATTAAAAAGGCTAAAGGGTGTCAAAAAATTCATAATTTTTCAAATTGAAAACAAGAAAGTTTTCTTGATCAGAGACAACATAGTACAAAATATAAAAAATTTATGTTATACTAGCCATGGTTTAAAAATTTAGGGCATGTTAAAAATGGTTCGGACTCAGGCACAGCCATTTCAAACCTGTAAACAGTGGAAGTGAAGTATGCTTTCAACTGAAATTTTCCGAAAAGTGGGTTTTACATATTCTAATATACCTAGAACTGTTTTTGATATTTTTTTATTCTGTAAAAAGCATGTTACAGATGAAGAAATTATCTTTAAAAGCAATATAAAAAAAAATTTTTATGAGAGGTATACATATTTTCGTCCTCAAAATTAGCTTTTTCGTTAAAATTAACATACTTTTTTAATATTTATGTTTGCGTAATATATTTTTTTTTTGATTCCGCAATTTAAAGAGTGTTCCAATCTATTCAAAATCTAATTTTTGTGTTTTTCAATTTTGGGTATCATGAGTTCAATCATGGTCTTAGCTAGAAATCTCTAGTTGAGGCCATTAGGCTTCTATTGGGAAATTTCTCTTACCAGAGTAAGGGGGTTTGATGGTCCCGAATTTTTTACCACAACGATTTATTTTGTCTACGATTTACTTAGTTTTTTAGAAACTATGAAGTTTATTTCAATTTAACCTAATTTATTAACTATCCGTGAACTACTAGTCCTTTCAAAAATGACTTTGTTATTTTGATATTGTAACTGTAATGTTTAAATTGTTAGTCATGATAGCAACTGCGGGATTGTTAATAATAAAAAAGCATCTTAATATAAAAAATATATATTATCTTATTTGAAATCAACATAAACTTCCATACCATGATATTTTTTTCTTTGTATTTATAAGGCTTTTATGTATTTAAAAAATTTTATATTTAAGTTGATTTCTAACACATAATTACGATGTGTGATAAGGTAGCCAAAAAACATAAAACTTTATCAATAAGCAAAACCTACCTTAAAGGAAGAAATTTTGGCGGATCATTGAATCTGCCAAATTCGGTGCAATATGGCAGAATTAACTTTGGCGGTCCCGAAAAAATACTAAACTTGGCTGGAATTTATTTTGGTGGTTTACATAAAAATTCAAATTTGGCAGGAATTAATCTTGGTGGAAGGCCGAATAATGAATTAGTTTGGGGAGAGATATTTAGATTAAATAGAAAATATGTTGCTTAAATCAAAAGACATTCAAAATCGCTAGATTTATTGATCTTCAATATCAATTAAATATTTTACCATTATGATTTTTATAATCCTGAAATAGTTGGATACCCTAGTGTCAAAACTCCGCTTCTTTCTGCATGCATGTTTTAATTTTTAAACTCAAGTTCTTCAGAAGTTGCATTACAAGTTATTTTGAAAACATATTTTCATTGCCAACTAATGTTTTTCAATTCTTGAATTAACTGCTTTTGTTTTTTTTATTTAATAACAAATATATACAAATTTGGACTTCAGTTAGTTTCCACTAGTGTTTTGTATTTCTAAATACAACTTTTGTCTCCCACACATTTTAAGCTAAATTTGACTAAAGGGTTTTCTTTTTCATGAGATTTTAGTGTTGAAAGCTTATCAGCTTTTTTCAAATAATATTTATGCAAACTTGCTATAAATATTTGTTGAAATCTTTTATTGAAATCAATTCAAACCTAAAATTTTGAAATTATGCAAATTTGGATTTCAGATTGAGGTGGGGAAATTATGCTGTTAATTTTGAAAATAGTAGCAAAGAAAAACATGATTGTTCTTAAAGAAGTATTATGGTGATTTGAAATAAAAATAATATCTTGGATTAATTTCATATACTTTGTAGATTTGAGAAGTAAATTATGAGGCTCTTTTTTGTTTGTTTTTATTTCAACATGCTTCTCCTTCCTCGTGAGACTGCAATGTAATGTAAAAAAGGCCTATTATTTTATTGTGCTATTTTTTTTTTTGATTGTTCAGTTTAAATTTATTTTTTATTTAGACTTTAGGATTTTAAGTAAAGTTTATATACTTTAGTTTATTTACTGTGAATAAGCAGCCATTTTGTTGGTTCGAATTGCTTACTAGAATGAGTTGTTATCCGCCTGAACACTGGTCTTTGAGGAAAATGTTTACATCTATCAAAGGTTGTTAGTGTTCTTCCAATCACTTGATCTCTTTATTTGCTACTTTCAAACATTGAAATTTTGAACCGTTGTGACCATAAGAAATATTTCAACGTGTCTTTGTGCATTTTTCAATTTAATGTGAAAATGTCCTAAAATTATGGTGAACGGCAGGTTTTTTGATTAATTTCTTCTTTGAATGCTGGAGGTGTGAACCAAAATGGAACGAAATATTTATGCAACTCCATGAAAATTTTAATTTGATTTTATTCATTTAAGTTATGGATTTAAATAAATTAAAAACCTATGGGTGCGTCTGTTTCATTAATTCTCCACCTTGGAACGATTGCTACAAGAACTACTGAACATTGTGCTAGTTTTAGTGCTGTATGATAATAGGTCTCCTGGGTGAGAGGGTGCATTATAGGAATTGCATGAATATTTTTTTTAAATCTTATTTATAGTTTGATTCTTCAAGAGATATGCAATCTTCTAATGCAAATTCTTCAAGCAATTCAATATTATTTGACAACTCAAAAAAAGAAATATTCAACCCTAACAATGGTTTCAAATCGTGGAGCAGAAAGTTGAAAAATAATTGGAAAGTTGCTGTGTAAGTAAATTCATTTAAATATTAAAAATTGATCTTCTCTTTAGCATAAAATTAAAAAAATTTTTTTTCCCCTAAAAGTTATAATTCTTGCTTTCTGCATTTATGTTTTTAAAATTTCAAATGTATTATCTTATGGGAAATGAATTTAGAAAATGCAATAATGAATAATAAATAAATTATAAATAATAAATAATAAATAAATTATAAATAATGAATAATAAATAAATTGATATGCAATGTTTGTTATTAGTAGAAGACCAATTTTACACTCCTAACATTTAGAATAAGCAAGAACAAAATAAAATTACAGCGTATGAGTAACTAAAAGCTTCATGCTTATTACAAAACATCATCGGACTACTAAGTATACAATTTATCTGCATGAGCCATCAAATTGAGTCTGTCTTTTTTTTTTCGGTTAATAATGTTTAATAGTTTTTAATAAAATAGTATAATATGATTACTAATACAATTTTTTTTTATGTGTGTGTGATAGGATTGTTTTGGAAAATAGATTGTCATTATTGTTTTTCATAAGGAAAAGAAATTGGTGAAAGATTAGGCCTTTATACAAATAAGATATCAAAATAATAATCAAACTTTAATCTTTTGCTTACAAAAATAAGTTTAGAAAATAAATTCTTACTTATTATATAAGTAAAAAAATTATCCTAGCTATCATTATCAGCTATATAAATAGACTGCTCCCGAATCTTATAGGTATGTTTACCATCTTTATCTTTAAAGGAACTAATGCTCACTACAGACTGAGAAATCCCACAAAATTTTCCATCACACCCTTTAAATTCTCCATAGCATTACCCACATGCCTTTACCTCTTTTAAACCCATCATGGGAACCATTTTGAAAACGTTTTGATGTTCTTGATCTGGCGTGAGCAGGAGGTGAATTTTTTCAAGTATCTTCTTTACTTTAGAAAATGCAGGATGGTATGAAAGATTCAGAACTAACCTTTTATCCTGGAGTAGTATAGTCTTCGGTGTAAGCGAATCCTCCCTGCTAAATTTTCTGGCTCTGAGTATCTGATCCCTAACCATTTTTTTATTATACCCCCTATCAAATAACGATGCTTCCAAGTCATTGCATCTACGATTAAAGAGTATTGGCTCAGAGCAAATACGATTTAGTCGTAGAATTTTACTAAAAGGAATTGACATTTTGGAATGGTAAACATGGCATAAAGAAGCTTCAAGATACTGGTATGTAGCTGTTGGCTTTGCAAATAAATCTGTGATGAGCCGTAACTTCAATATCCAAAAAATTAGTCTTTCCAGTTGAGTAGTCGGAAGTAAATTTAATAGTAGAATGAAATAAATGAAATATCGCATAACTTGCCACTATTTTATTCCCAATAGCTGTACCTCTGAGTTGCTTAAACACCTGTTTATTATGTTTGAAATAGTTGTTTTTGAGGACACATTTGGTCTACTCCAAAAGACTGTGGAGAAAGATTTGTCCTCACATTTATTTAAAGCTTCTTTAATAGCTTTGAGACCTTCTTCATGTGGGATATTAGGATAGAGATCTACAACATCAATTGTACAGAAAAGAAAATCTGGTAGAGAAGGAAGAACGCTCAATTTCCTAAGGAAATATTTTTTAGCCAATGGTTGGAGATGATAGTCTAAGAAAGAGATGTTTTCAGTGTAGTCACTAGTGTTAGAAATAACTGGTCGGCCAGGAACGGCATGCAGACGCTTACGGATTTTAGGTAGTAAATGAAAGCGTGCTAACCTAGGATAATTGATCATAAAGTTTCACTGCTAACATCTCTTATCTCAACATTAGTGAGATGATACTTGATTATTTTAATCAGCGACTCAACGCTTTCTTCAGTAATCTCTTTGTATGCGTTTATATCACTCAACTGGTTTTCACTCTTTTAGCTAATCATCCTAACCCCATACAACCACCCCAGAACTCTTATCCACTTCTTTTATAACAATCGAAATATCAATTTTTAAGTTATACAGAGTGTTGCTTTCTTCCGAGATTGGAATATTTAGCTTAATATCAATAACCGAATTTTCATGTTCAAGACGACTTAGGCTGCTTTCAATTGAAGCGTCTATACCTTTTAGGTTGAATGAAGATTTAGGCTGATATCTATTAAAAGTATGAGAAGGTTCTTCATTACGAAAGTGTCATCAACCAAAAATCTCTAATTCTTCCTTAAATTTAGCTTTATCCACATAGGCTGGAGTGGGTACAAATTTGAAACCATGAGATAAAAGAGAAACTTCAGTTTTTGTCAAATTTCTACCAGAGAGATTAATCACATTTTTACTAACAAATTTCCCACAATACTGTCCTTATAAACTTCAGCTTTGTTATCATTATTGTATTATCTGGAGTAACAATATTGGTTTAATGAGGGACATCAAGGGGATTATTGCCTTTATTAATATCGTTATTGTTATAACTAATGTAATCAATATTGTTAAGGTTTACACAAACCTTGAATACTTAGAAATCTCTATTTGATGTGCTGGAAATACATAGTTAGTTCTATAATAAAGTTTTTACAGCTGGATGTCCTTCTTAACCCCAACATGTTTATGACAATGTAGAAGCCGGGTGCTTTTATTGTGGAGTCACATACTATATGATTTTCCACCCACTGCTTACAAACATCCCCTGGCCATGTGAACCGTCCTTGCCAGGCACCAAACTATTATTTGCCATTTTTTCAAGGTGTTAAAAAAATGCTTTAAAATCATGACCATCTTTTTTTTTTTTTCCCAAATAAAAGACTTTGGTTCAATTATTATTTTATTTTAGAAATAAGGATGACATTACAAAAGAGCGCTTATCCAGCGTGAAAATCTTAGTGTTGGGCGGACCCAGAGAAAAGTTTAAAGTTTCTGAGGTGCTAAGAATTATTTTTTTAATCGTGTCAAATTTTCTTTGGTTCCTTGTTTTATTTTTGTACTGGAGCTGTCTTTTTGTTTTATTTTTTTGCTATTTCCCCCTAGCAGCATAGAGCATATATCGGCTTGCTAAATTTGCCAAGAAACAGTTTTCACGCCCCATGGAATGTCGTGAAGATTTTTTTTAATAACAACGATTTATTTCACCTTTTTATTTATTTTCAGTAATTATTTGTTTATCAATCAAATCTATTGTTAACAATTCTTTTTTTCAATAATTTAGAAAATCTAAAAAATAAACTAAAATTTGTAGTCACTTAGGGATGGCGAGAAACATTGCAAATACCATTCAAATCGCTAAGGTTAAGTTTTTTTGTCCATCAAAAATGTTTAAAGACGTTAAAAAAAGATATCTCAAAAATATCTCTGGTATGTGTGATTATTTCTTTTTCATGTGTAACAACGCTCATAGATAGCCTCTTTTGATTACCAGTTTATACCAGCTCATTAATAAGTTAGTGCAGCAAGAGTGGTTCTTTCTTGTAAATAATAATGTTTCTAAATGTGATAGTTTGTATTATTAAATAAGTAACTTCATGTCGTAATTATAATAATTAACACAATTACAATTTTTAGAGACACAGAGTAAAAATAAAATTTTCATGGAATAGGTGCACACGAATACCATATGTAGTACTGATCTATATATCATTACAAGTTGAATATTCCAAAATATTCTTGATCATCATTGTGTCACAAAGAAACATTTGAAACTCAGCAAAATTCTTAGGCTTTTTTGAAAAATTAATATCGTTAATTTATTTAACGCTAAACTAATGTCGACCAAACCAATTTTTTTTTTTTTTTAATTTATTAAAACAGGCATGTATAATATATTACAAAATACTAAGAAAAAATTATTTTACCGTTTGGTAGTTTTAAGCACAAAATATGGTAATTTTAAAACAGTTTTCTAAGTTTTCTTTAAATGACTTTCTTTTTTTCTTTGAATATTGCATGGAGTTAGAGGACTTTATATGGAGCTAAAGGACTTTATGTGTAGTTAGAGGACTTCATATAGAGTCAGAGGGCTTTATATGGATTTCGAGGACTTTATATGGATTTCGAGGACTTCATAGGGAGTTAGAGGACATTATGTGGAGTTTTTATATTTTTATATCATTTTTTGACTCTTATGTTATTATATCTGTTAAAAATTTAATTTGGACTCAAACAAATTTTTTGGCACTGGACTCAAATATGCCAAAACATGACATATTTATAGGCCAAAATTTAGTTGCCTGTCGAAGAGGTACGTTTTGCTTAAAACTGATATTTTGAGATAGTAATGAAATAGGAAAAAAAAACTTCAATATATATCTAGTTTGTAAATTACTTGTCCAAAAATTTGACGTATCTTCATTTTAGTTTTTGCTAATATTGTTTTCTTTGTTTGATAGTTTGAGGCAATGAAGGAATTTTTAGAAAGCGGCGGAAGTATACTTGCAATGTCAAGTGAAGGTGGGGAATCAAAGACAAAAACAAACCTCAACTTTTTATTGGAAGAATATGGAGTTATGGTTAACACAGGTATTAATCAATTTCTGTCTCTGCAATACTTAATCTTTTTTAGAAAAAGTATTACCAGCATGGAAATCTCACATAAGCAGAGGTAAAGAGCTACGCATTAAGTGATTTAGACAAACTGGGCAATACTGCTATCCTTGAGGTTGCATACCTTCATGCAAAATTATTTTTTCCTTCAAAATAAAGTCCCTGATGAGGATGTTGAGGTATAACTGAAGTTAGTTTTCATCAAATAAATTTTTTAAATTATTATTTATATAACTTTTATTTTATTTGAATTTTCAGTGACCCCATTTAGAATATTAGCGGTATGAATGTTGGAATAATTTTTGCAACTTTTTCTGATCTTAACTTTAAATTGTTTTAGACTCTGTTATTAGAACCTGTTATTACAAGTATTTTCATCCAAAAGAAGCCCTTGTACCCAACGGAGTGTTAAATAGGTATTTATTTTCTTTGATGCTTACATAGTTATTTTGTTTTAAAAAAGACTTCATATTCTAGCTGAATTTTATTCTTTTTCACTATATAGCATTTTAGTCAGTTTTATTGTTTTTTGGCGGAAATCTTTTAATGTTTATTGCTGTTTGTGTTTCTTCTATGTTGTAACTTTGAGGTGCATTCTATGTTTTAACTTTGAGGTGCATTCTATATCATAACTTTGAGGTTCTATATCATAACTTTGAGGTGAATTCTATGTTATAGCTTTGAGGTGCACTCTATGTTGTAACTTTGAGGTGCATTCTATTTTGTAACTTTGCATGATAATTTTTTTTTGTGGAGATGGATTGGGTTGTTTTAAAACTTAAATATTTATTTCTACACCCAATTTTTTTTTGCTGGTTAAAAGTTGTAATTATATCAATTGAATTTATACACAAATTCTATTTTCTAGCAACCTGGTTATGTATATTTTTAAATTTCATTACATTGGTACAAGCCTGGTGTATTATTTGAAATATCTAAATTTAATTTTCATTTATATCATTGTCCCTTTTCCCTTTTTTTAGAGAATTAAACTATGCTGCTGGAAAGAAGAAAGGGAGTAGTTCCGCTTCTGAAACTGACGTGACACATTCACAATCGTAAGTAACGTTGCGCAGTAGTGTAATTTTGTATTTGTAATTGCAGCAAAATTTAAGCAATTTAAAGAAAATACTGTGATGAGCAAATTTGTGAAAAAAGTGTTGTATACAATTGGAAATATAATTTAATATTTAAAAATATTGTCCGTGTCACCAAAGCTAAAACGGTCATTAGATTATTATTTTTTTACATTTGTTATCACGGTACTGATTTTTATATAAAAAAATGTCACTTTTATTTAATGTTATAAATAATGTATAGAAACAAGTATGACACAGAATTATATATTTAATTTTTGTTTTTTATGACTGATAATAGCCCTTAAATGATAAAATGGGAATTATGTATTTAATGGACCACATTTTGACAATTTACAGGTCAGATTTTGACAATTTACACATTGAATTTTTAAAAGAATACAATATGTAAAACACCATGTACCCAGTTCTGTTCTTGATAGAACATGATAGGTTCAAGGAAAAGGACTACTGGATTTTAAAACAAGAGATGTTTAATTTATAGACAGGATAAATACAATTTACAGACCAGATATTTTTATATAAAACACATATAAAATGTCATTTATATACCTGCTACTTTTTAGGTTAATAGTAACAGAAAGAATTCAAATGTTGAAACCATACACAAAGTAATTATATATGAAGATGCAGGTTATCTAAGGTTACATAAAAAATATTGCAAATATAAGTTTTATCTTTCAATATTTCAATAATCATGTTCTTCAAACTCGTGGTCATCATCATCGTGATCATCATCATTGTGATCATCATCCGTGTCTTGGTCCGTGTCATTTTTATCACTTTCACTCATATTATTGACATTATCACACTGCTTGCAAATGCATGCATCAGTACAAACAAATTTGTTTTGAAGGCATGGGCATTTACATTCTCATTTCTTGCCTGTACATTTTTGGCATACTTATTGAAAGCAATGTTAACAACAGCATTTAAATCTATTATCCATTTCCATACTTCTTGACAGTGCAATCAAGAAAACATCGGGGTATATAATGCTTTATTTTTGTGTGACTGACTAGCATTTTTTGTGTGAAGAAGCATTCTGGTATCTGCTTCTTGACTTCAGGGTCATTTTAGGAAGTGTTTAGATAATGATTTAAACATGTCTGAGAAAAAAATCTATATTATTCATTCTGGAAAATAACCTTATGAAGTTGTTCTATCTCTTGTCAAGTAAAAGTACTTTAATTACTTTGTAATTAAATCACATATCTATTGTACAGGTTTTAATTATTATGAATATTGTAAGGTTTAGTTTCATAGGTAAAATTAACACCTCAAAGTATTTGCATAAATTATCTAATACTAACTTGATATATGGTGCCTATATCCATAGCTGGTGCATCAATACAATCCAACTATTGAACAGAAGATTTCACTATTGGTAGACCTTCCTGAATTTTAATGTTGAAACCTTTCCAACTAGGTATTGTTTGGGTAAAGACTGGTATCAAAGAAATTACCAAAGAAATGTCCACAAAAATTATCTTTCTCTCGATCTGCAAACAGGAAGTCTTTTTCTGCATTTTCAGGAAAATTCAATCTCCAACAAATTTACTTGGTTTACGTGGTTTTCTTGTACGACGTCGACAACTTTTTTTTTACGTTCTGTGGGTTCATGAACAGCATCTTTTGTAAATTCATCAGCATTTTGGATAATTAATTTTATATTTCTACCCTTGTATGCTTTTTTTATTATTTTTAGTTCACTCTGTTTTTTTATTTACGAATACAGAAAAAATCAAAGGTCATATTTCTTGGATAGTTATATATTGAATTATCTACATTAAAAGTGTTGAACATGTAAAACAAGTTTCAGTATGTTTTTCCATGTTACAATAAAGATGTTTCCTAGTAGATGTGATAATTGTTTTATCATATTTTATAAAAACATCATATTTCTTCGCAAAAAATAAAACTACTGACGGTCATATTGATAACAGGTGGCAATGTTTAACAACTTAACAATTTCGTATATTCGGAGGTAGCAATTTGTTTTTATCTCCATACTGTGTTTTAGTGAAAACTTCATACCTTGCTTCTACAGCAGTTAAATCTTGTGAAAGTAAACCAAGCATTGTAAAATCTGAAACGTGTTTTGCAGATTCTTTTATTGGTTGCACGGCTTGTGTTTTTACACGTTGTGTTACAGATTCTAATTCTTTATTTCGATATTTTCTTCTGTTGCAAAAAAAAGGCATTCCTTTGGAAGTAAGGCACTACTGTTTCCTTGCTGTGGTTTTCTTTTTCGTCTTTTATTTATTTATTAATTTTTTTTTTTTTTTTTTTTTAATTCAAATTTATATGTAAGCATAAATCCTATTGAAAATCGACAAAATATTTAAAAAATTGACAAAATTGAATAATTTAAAACTAGTCATGATTGTAATAACAAACAACTACCTGAATAAATGTAACAATTTCCAAGTTGCACAACACACATTCCTCAATCACAGTTTTTAGGATGAAAATGGGGTGCATCAGAGCATCCATTACAAATATAGTTTGTGCGTCGACGTTGAGTTGGAATACTACACAGTTTCTGTCCTCCTTGATGTAAACAATTAAATGTTTAATTTCAAAAATATTTGTGTTTGTCAACTCCGGCATTAATAATTAAAGAGATAAAAAAGCATGTCATGAGTTATAAAATTTTATTGAGTGACGCTTCAGGAGTCATGCTGCTCCTATCATCAGGCTAGTTACAATTAAAAATTAAATATAAAAATCTAGTTTCGGCATAGTTTCGGCAGCTGTGCAGCTATACTAATTCATTGCTCAAACATTTTTTTAAAACTAATGAAATTATTTGTCGTACAGACATGCTTAGCAAGTAAAGAATGTGCATTTACTTGGGTTACTTCAATTAACCAATTAAACATTCTCTTCCACCATTTTACAGTTTTTCAATTCAAATTACTATGGCATGAAGCATTCTGATCAAGACGATCTCAATCAAGACGGTCTCGTCCGTTCATCGGTAAATTATAGTAGCGAATTAACTCAGGTTTTTCTGTGAATCCACGTCATCAACAACACTTTTTGAAAACTTGGATAATCTTTTTTGCTGTTAAATAATCTTTCCAATTGTGTATAACACTTTTATGCACCAGTTTGGTACCAGAACCCAAAAATTAGGCATGGATTATTTTTGTTGCGTTGAAAAAGGTTTCTTTGCGCCTTCTAAAAAAGGAGTAAAAATCTTTTTTTTTTTTGCTATTTGGATGTTTACTACACTTTTTTTTTTAAATCAAATAAGTATTGTTATTTAGAACTAGGAAGTTCCATTGGATCATTCCATTGGATCATTCCATTGGATCATTCCATTGGATCATTCCATTGGATCATTCCATTGGATCATTCCATTGGAACACTCATTGTTTTTTTGGATAGAAGATTATATATTTTTTTCATTATATTGTTTCTTAACTGCTTCTTATAGAGGTATCCAAGATTATCAATGTCTTAAACCCTATCAATCCTATGGGTATGATTATATTTCAATACCCATGATTCATTGGTTTGTTAGTACTATACTTCACCTCTAATTTTATTTGAGCCATCAACAAACTCAGGCTATTTTCCTGATTAATAGAAATAAGAAATGCTGAAATTTACATCAAACAAAAAATATACCTTCTGAATAATCAATTTTTTTCAAAGGGTCACTCATCAGGTGGTTGTGTTTTATAATCAATCTATATGAACTTATAAATCATTTGATAGCTCCTCTTTGGCAAATTACAACAGATATTTGTTATGGTTTTTAAGCAATGAGGCGAGTTATGAGATATGCCAATTGTTAATGTATGATTTTACACCTGGACAGGTTTCGGGATGTTCCAATTTTTAAGGTCATTTTAATTTTAAATTTCATTGTTATAAGCTATCAGTTTTTGGTGATAACGAGTATTTTTGAAGGCCTAAAGTCATTTTTTGGAGTGCTTAATGGTATGTTCTGGAACGTTGTTATATTTAAAACATTGTAAATCTGATTAAAGCATTTAATTTTAATCGACACTTCCAAAATGATGTTGTAAGATTTTCATTCCTAGTTTTGGCTTAAAAGTTTCTGCTTTGTTTTTATGTATCTCTTCTAAATATTATGTATAGATGTAGATCTGTCAGTTTTTAGGTAAAGTAGCAATACTTGTTGTCTTTTTATATTTTCTTTTTTTATTTACTCATATAATTTTGTTTTGGTATAAAATTGAACTACTTCTGCTTGTTTAGATGTTTAAGTTTTATCTACCCATATGGAGCAACGCTTGCAGTTGATAAGCGTTCTTCTGCGGTGCTATCTACTGGAAGTGTATGTTTTCCATTGTTTCGTCCTATTGGTGCCTTTCATACCAGTAAAGTGAGTACCCTTATTTTACAAAAATAACATGCAGTGGGCAATGAAACAGTTTGAAATTCTTAAAATTTTGCATTAATTTTTATATGAAGAATCATTAAACCACATTTATTGCAATAACTTTTAAATTTTAACCAACAAATTCTTCTGTTGCCCATTTTTGTCTAATCATTCCACAACTATATGCTTGATATGATATTCGATTTTTAACAACATAATTGTACGATTTTGATACAGAAATGTTTTTTTGTTAACGGATATATAGTTTAGTATAACAACCAAAATAAAGGTGGGAAAGTAAAATTACTTCAAAAAATATTTTTTTTAATGGTGATTTAGGCCTTGTCATTAATGGACTTATGGACCTATGCGCACGCCTTCGCATGCATATGCCATGATCATCTAAGGCTTATGGGACCTCATATCATAAGAATATTTTCTACTAACTTGAATTTATATATACAGTTTTATGATGAAAACACATATTGTAGTTTCTGTTGTGTGGTTTACCGTGTTATACGCAACTAATATCGTTATTGCATAATGATTAAACCATTTGTTTTGCGATTTAACTTTGTTTCTTTGCAACCATTAAGTTTTGTTGCATCAAAACAGTTTTTTCATTTAGTAAAAACTTTAGAATAAAATTATGTTGCATATTTGCTTTTTATATTTAGATAATTTAGTATAATCGTTGCAAGAAAAAATTCCACAAAAGATTAGCTCACATAAAAACTAATACAAAAATGAAAGGCTTGATTAATATGATAAAATAATAGCATTCAACTCTGTCAAATAATTATTATAACACCCTAATCTCTTAGGGATTAAGTAGTTTGAATTTAATGTGTATCCATGGTAACAAGACAGATAGAACACAAATATAAAGTAATCTGCGGATTAAAAACAATGTATTTACAAGAAAAAATTCACTGAAATAATTAATTCTACAAAAGGCCTTACTAATAAATTGTGTGTGGATAAAGTGTGGATTACCAAATAAAGTGTGTTATATCAATAAATTGATAATCAAGTAGTTGGAACAAAGAAAAATTTTCTAACATAGCTTTTATTATTTTACTTATGATCAAGGATGAAAGAATTCCGGATATTCCCGGATTTCCGGATATTCCCGGATTTCCAGATATTTTTTTTATTGTTGATGATTTATGGAATTTTTATAAAAATAAAAATTGTAAAGTAATATTGTAGAATCTTGGATCGAATATTAATTCCTTTAAATTCGAATGTGTTGGTTGGAATTGGAATCCTGAGATAAATTTTTTGCTATGTATTTTCTTACCTCAAAAGCGTTTTTTCTTTTTAGTTCTTAAAGCTTTTTTGGAGGTATTTAGTAGTGGGTTTCATATATATATATATATAAAAAAAAAAAAAAAAATGAGTGTATGGAGAAATTTTTCTCTTTGCAAATTTTTTCCAAAGCTAATCTTCGCCTTGAAACAGAAATTTATAGCTTAATCCTTATTCTTTGGGAGGGACTAGGCTTAAAGGCTCAAATTAAATTTCAGAAAAAATTTAGAACTTAGAATAAAAATGTCAGATTGCACTCGTTGTTCGCATATGCTAATTATTACTTTTCTCACTGCAATCAAACGTTTTAATCTCAAACACCCATTTCTCGAAATTTCACTATCTCAAACTTTTTTTGCAAGTCCCTTGATCTTGCTAACACGAAATGAGAGCCTCCAAAGGTATGTCACTTGAAGTTACTCAAGAAATATTATTCGGTATCGATGACGGATATCGATGTCGTACAACTGGGCATTGATGTCGGACAACTGGGGAAAAAATATAGATATCAAACAAGTGGGTTATTAGACAACTGAGATGCCAATCAAATGAGTTCCCACTTTGGACAACTGGGTTGTTGAACAAGTGGGTTGTCGAACAAGTGGGGTAACCCCATTGTTTTCATATTAAAAAAAAAAAAATTTTTAATGCATTTGTATTAATTTCACAGCTAAAGTTGAAAGAATTCGCTGAGTTTTGGCGCGAAGCACCGCAAGTTCTAATTACAAACGAACTTACAAATATCTAGTGCTGCTGTTGTAAACTTACCTACGGTGGACCACACGGCCGTTTGACGCGGAAATGGTCTATTTTGTCTCCACTAAAATGCTTATAATATGAGATAGAAAAAATAATTCCTATCAGGGTAAGAAGCTCTGAAAAGCTAAATGTTGGCTCTTTCAGATGAATATAAATTTTTTTTTTTTAAATTTTTTAGCCTAAATTTTGGGCCTAAATTTTAAAAATTACCCTATTTTTTTACCTTTTAAAACTTTTCAACTGACATCGAACAGCAAAATGCATGTTTAAAGGCACAAATTATTTTTTTATGAAAGAATAACATTTAATTTTCTTTTTTCAAAAAAAAAAAATTGGAAAAATGATAATACTTGGACACTTTCTGACCCAAATGACGTCATCAGTTTTTACCCAAAATCATGAAAAATAACGTGCTACTTAACACGTTAAATTTGTATTAGTTTTTGGTAAATTATTATTGTAATCAAATCTTTTGCCTTTAATATTGGTCTGAGTATCAAGAAATTAAATTTTAACTGTCCGAATATGATTTTTGGCCTCAAAATGACGTCATAAATATTGAAGGAAAATTAAACTCAGGGTAACTTAATTCTTTTTTTGATATCGCAACCGATATGCTATTCAAGCCAATTCTATCACTTCAACTCATTTAATTGGTTCTAATATTGACAGCAACAAACTAAAAACTAACTTTAAGTGTCCGAAATTAATTTTGGGCTCAAAACTAAAAAAAAAAAAAAAAAAAATTTAAATTAAAATTTTTTTTGAGAAAAAAGTTTTTTTTGCAAATAACGCTGTGAAGAAAATTTAGTTGACAATTCCTCTTCTTAATGTATTCCTCTTCTTAATTTACAATCAGACATGTGGCATTCTATTATTTGAAAAAATCTTGATAAAAAAAAACTTTTTTTGATGAAAATGTTTTTTTGCAAATGAAGTTGTGAAGAAAATTTAGTTGACCATTCCTCTTCTTAATGTATGTGCACATACAATCAGACATGTGGCATTCTATTATTTGAAAAAATCTTGATAAAAAAAAACTTTTTTTGAGGAAAATGTTTTTTTTACAAATGAAGTTGTGAAGAAAATTTAGCTGACCATTCCTCTTCTTAATGTATTGTGCGCATACAATCAGACAAGTTTCTGAAAAAAATATCTTGACGAAAAAAATCTTGTTATAAAAAACTTTTTTGAGGAAAAT
>JAUZNK010043629.1:0-16834 GCA_035046665.1 Euphysa ruthae | reverse complement strand
TATATATTAAAATTTCCACTTTCATCGCGTGACAAATCTTCAAATATTGTTTATAACACTCTACATACCAATATCTATATGGATCTTCACACTTAGATTAAGGTGTTACTCGCAGGAACCCGTCCTATTCTTCACAATGTCTTTCAGCATACTGTTGCCATACCGATTTTGATTCCCCCGTGTTCGTCGTCTCTGAGGTGCAACGGGTTAAATATTGTGGTGGGGGATAAGGGATTAGATTCTTTGCAAGGTCAAAAAATTTTGGCAGTGATAGTGATTTTCCAACACTCTGTCATAATATTGCGTATACTACTTCCACTGCCTTACGCGACTGTGTGGTACATCCAATTGCACAAATTCATATGCCAATCTGTGTTCCCCATCTTTATCCAAATATAATAATAGCTGAATTGTCCTGCCAATTGATTTAAGACTTGATTTAACGGATGTTTTCTTATATCTTTTTCATACTCACATAATAAAAAGGGCTCTTCAGCACTGGAACGAAGTTTAAAGTTCGTGATGACCTCAAACCTTTGTCCGTGAGGGTGTTTTTCATTCATATATATTTGCTTTTTATTTCCAATCTTCTGCCCGTAAATTCTTTGCTGCATTCACATTTTCTCGAAACCTCCATCTTCACATTAGAATTCCTTTTCATTCATTCAATAATTCTATCATTTATTTGACGTTTGTAACGCTTATATAGTTGTGTATGAATATGGTTAAATATTGTATATACACTAATATAGATCAACAAATTTTTAATTTTTAATATATTAATTTTAAAACATTAAACAATAAAACAAAAAGACATGCAAAGAACTGAAAAACGACATATTTGACATGTACATGATTTGCAGATCCAAGCCTTAATAGCTGATTTAAAAGAAGGCAGAGATTTGGAGCTGTTTTAGCGTAGGGAGAGACTATTCGAAAAAAAAATACGCCTTAAAAATTAAATGAGTTTGTTCCATAACTAGATGTTCTTGCAGGTGAGAAATTTAAAATAAAAAAATTTTTGAGAATTTGTGGTACATCTTTTAGAGAAAAACTATACCACATTAGTTCGAGATTTAGTTTGTTGACAGATTTCTATGTACATTGTAAATGATTTTCATGAACACTGATTGTATTTTCTAAGAGAAGTAATTCTTTAAAATCATATTCAAAGTTATTGCGGATTACCCGCAAGGGTTGTTTTTGAATACGATGGATAAAGTCATAATCAATGTTATTACAAAACATTCATATTAAAGGGTAATATCAAATTTACATAAAACATAACTATTGACAAGGGTTTTCTTTTGTAAAATATTCAAATAACTTATAAATCTAAGCAAACAAGAAAGTTTGATATTTGCCATAGCACATAATTTTCGTATATTCAGTTTATATACAGTTTAGAATCAATATCAATTCCTAGCAGTTCTACCAATATTCCACCAATATTAAAATTGACAGGTAGGGTTTTCATTCCAATGAACATTATTTGAAACTTTGCAGGATTTGTTACCATAGAATTATTTTTAAACCATTCCTGAAGTCTGGTTAATGTCTTTAAATGGACGGGACTTTTTGGATTTGCTTTCTAATCAAAGTAGCATGGGTCTGTATGTGATAGCTGCTAAGAAATTCCTGTATTATTTTACCATCAACAAGGCCTTTCTCAACAAGAAGGCACGATTGTTCTCCTAAATGCTGTACTCGCGCTTTTCTTTTTATGAAGTTTTTCTCGATTGTCAGACAAACAGTACACTTTACATATTTTCCAATGCCTTTGCAATGTAAACAAAGTATTTGGTTTTTGTGTTTATTGCACTCTGTTATATTCGGCCCAAAGTCGTTGTTGTTCGGACATCCTTGATTGATACACTCGTAGTGGCCTCAAGTACTCATGAGAACTCAGGGCTCTATTGCTTTAGGATAATCCGCTGTTGAGCTCGCCAAAATTTCACACCATGGTCTTCAGTCTGTTACATATTTCAGTTCATTTGGGTTGTTTATTGGAACACCGTAAAAGATGACTTTATAACCATCACCAAGGACTGCTGCCATTGAAATGACACCTGAATTTACAACAGATACGTGTATTCTGTTACCTTAATAAATCACGGAAATGGTATTTAGTTTTTTGTTTAAACGGAAAATTCATCGTCAGTTCCTTCATCCCCTACGAAATCGTATTTATTTCATAATCATCAGCCTAACTATAGTCATCATCATCATCATTATCATCATCATGAATTTTATTTGAGTTTTTCGCATCCACTAAATCATGTGCTGGTGATCTATTATCCAAAAGTGCTGTGTAACCTGTTTGAACTATTTCCTGCCAAATCGATTTTTAAATCAAGTCGTAATGTCGGCAAACTAACGACACTTCAATCGTACCATAAATGTCATGAATAGTTTGATTCCCAATTAGATGTAAGAAGTATGTCTCGATCGCACCTCCATATTCGTAAATAACTTTCATTGAACAGTTAGTTAAGGTCGCAACAGTATCGAAATATTGAACGCCGCAAAAAGGGTCCATCCCCTTTAATTTTCCTTCGAGTTTTCATTAAAACTCTAGAAACGCCTCCATCCGATTGTCACAATCCTTTATTTTCAAATCTGAGTATATGCTTGCTTTCACCCCACACTAAGTGCAATATTGGAATAGTAATTCAGTGTGCCTGAAAGATATGAGAAAAGTATTCCCTCACTCACGTTCACCCCATCAACTGCACTCACTCTGCTTACTACTAAAATATACCTCCTCGGTGTATGCACAACATAGATAGATAGGACCAACGCCCAAAGATGGGAAATAATAAAAGTCAAACAAAAATATTGTTATACATACCAATTTTCTATTTTCTGTATAGCTGTTAAAACATTAATGGCGGAGTATTTTTGCTGGTTTGACAGCGGCGAACGAGTGTGGATTGTTGTGGTATTAGGTGTTTGGTGGGCACCGCGCAAAACCCGACGGACGCCATAATAATTTATAAATCCCTCTGGACGCAAATTTTTTGTCTAGTTTAAGCGCATCTCTTATTCAAGATTAGCCTTGGTTATTGGTTACATTGATTACCTTGTATTGAATTAGTTTATAACGCGTGTTTTATATGTTCAGCTAAAATCTCGTGCTCAAACATGGACACCATATTGTATATAAACTAGAATTTAAAAGTATGTTTCTAAAAACAATTTTAATTTTTTTCCTGACTCAAATATCTAAACTTTCTGAAAAATACATCTGGAAAACTTAGCGGCGAAATTCCCGTTTTGATCGGACCGAAACACCGAGAATGATCTTTTTCTTTCCGACCGACAGACCAACCCTACGTTCAAGCAATAATTCAAAAGACCTATTGAGATGATTCCAAGAAAATCTTCTCCCGAAATTTCCATTGAATTGGTCATTTTTTTGACTTCATTCAAAAGATCAAAATTTTTGATCGGATGAGAACTTGCACGGGTGGACGGACGGACGGACACACAGACGAACGGACGGATGGAAGGGCGGACAAACGGCTGACAGACAGACAGACAGACAGATGGACGGACGGACGGACGGACGAATTAATAGGGACCACGTTGCTCGGTGGTGACTCGAAAATCTTTAAATAAATTTATTTACATTAGTTCATTGTAGGTTCGTGCCAAATATATGCCAAAATTGGGCACAAACGTGAGATATCTGTATCAAAAATAGCCCGGGGCAGGTAGGATTAAAACGGTTTTAGGTTTTTAAGTTTGCCAATCAAAACTTTTTCTCTTGAACAATCAAAAAACGAAGAGATGGAGTAAAAAACAGGATAATTGCAATATGTTACGATTACCATCTAACATAAAGATATTAATCCAATTGCAAAAGTGAAATCAAGAGCATTGTTTTTCATCATTACAAAGAAATTTACGTGTTGAGTTAATCACATGTCATTAATTATAAAATAAGAATGACGCATAATCAGGAACTAATCGATGGGAAAACTTATGAATAAACAAATCTTGTTCTTGTTTTTTCACACAACTAAAATTTTATCAAACAAGCCAAGTGTCTTGCAAACTTAATGTAATAATATGACAGCACCATGTATGTTTTTCTCTCGCCTAGGCGACGAATGTCTTGAAGAAGAAGAGAATCAAATAGAATTATTAATCTACTTACTGGCAAAGCTTTGGGTTTTCTGGTATTAATTCTTGTTTAACACCGGCCTATGTGGAAAAATATGTTTTGCGTTGAACCCGAATGAAAAAATCTTCAAGATCCTCTCGATTCTGCGATGAAAAAATCGCGAAATTACGTTATCAACAAATGTAACTGCATTAAAGCCATTCGTTGATTACCCTACGCCCTTAATCTTCCCTTCGCCATATTCTGCCCATACTCTTTTTGAGATCGAGAACCCGGGGACGTTTAAGGACCTCTTGAGATCCATGAGTTGCGGCACTGTATACACTTTAAATTTCGCACACATATAGCCTTACATATATTAAATTTAAAAATTAAAAAAAAGATAGTAGTTACTTTGCCAAAAAATTGCCAAAAATCCTTGACAAAATTGGCATAACTTTTAAATTATTTGTAAAACAGATAATTATTATATTTAATTATTATAATTATTATAATTATTATAATTATCTCTGGTTTTTCAATGCTCTAACAACTGTTATTGAAGTTGGTCACATTTATAAAAGTCATGATTTTTACCCCCAGCAAAGCAATTTGAAATTTGGATAAAAATTTGTCGCGATACTGGTCACAATGACGTTATTGATCATTTTTTCAAAAAAGTACAATTAAGTCTATTAAAAATGTGATTTCTAATCATCCCTGAAAATATCATTTCTATTGTTCTTTTAGGTCAGAAATTATCGCAGTTGACCAGGTGATAAATATGGCCTTAAAATCGGTATCAATTTAAGAGGACTATAAAAAAATTGAAATTAGTTTTAACGATTTAGAGCATGAACTAGAAAGATTAGACGGCAAGAAAACCAGTATTTCAAAAAATATTCATGCTCGGATTTCAAAAAATTTCATCAAATATTAGTCATCAACTCTTTTAAATATTTTAAACAAATCTTACGCAACATCAAGTTTTCCTAATAATTTAAAACTAACAGGTGATACTCTAATATTTAAAAAGGATGCGTGCTTTGGCAAAAACTATAGACCCGTCGGTGTTTTACTAGTTGTATCAAAGGTTTTTGAAAGACTAATGTAATATCAAACCTCGAGTTTCTTAAAAGACTACTTTTCACCTGATCTTTGTGGTTACACTCAATATGAATTACATGCTATAATAGGAAAGTGGAAAAAATCTCTAAATAGAAATGGATAAGCAGGAGCATTCTTAATGGACCTCATAAAAGGTTCTGATACGTTAAATCATGATCTACTAATCGCAAAACTACACGCAGATGGGTTTGACAAATCAGCGCTTGAATTATTATATGAATATTTAAAAAAAAAGATTGCAGCAAATGATGCAGAGTTTTGGATCCAGTGACTTTTAAAGCCTCAGCAAAAAGAATCTGTGGATTAAGGAAAGTTTTTGCGTTAAATTTTTAAGTTTTTTCGCAGACTTATTACAGAACATCCAAATTAGGGGGCAATACTTGAAACAGATAAAATAAATGAATTTCCCAAGCGAGTGGCCTTTTCTTGACTTAGACTTATACGTATACGATTAAGAACTACAGAGTTTCGCACATTGCTTTCGGAGACGAAATTTAAGGAATAGTTTAACTGTCGGTGACCTTTGAATAACATTACCATCATTTAACGTACCAGTAACTGACTCAACCCAGTCACAAATATTGAAAATTTTCTGGATTAACAGTAGTAAAATTGCTGTTAAACCATTTTATGGCTTTGTTCGCGTCATGTTTCAGCTTTATTGTTAGCTTTATAAGAGTGAGCATAGAATGGAAGCTGGAAGGACAGGTCTTGCCCAGGCTAGCATAAGATAACTGACTATAACTTTATCAATCGTATTCATAATCGAACTAACGGGTAATCAGCAATAGTTTTGAACTGGAATTTAAAGGATTGCTTCTCTTGGAAAATACAATCTGCGTTTAAGAAAAAAATTTACAGTGTCTAATGATAAGAGGACAAAAACATATAAATCTGTCAACAAACTAAAACCCGAACTAGATGGGAAAATTTTTCTTTAAAAAACATACAAGAAATTCCCAGAAATTCTTTTATTTTGAAAATCCCACCTACAAGAGCATCTAATTATGAAACAAACTCACTTACTTTTAAATCTTGTTTACTTTTTATTAGTCTTCCCCTACGCTATAAAAGCTTCAAATCTTTGGCTTGCTTTAATTCAGCTACTAAAGCCTGGATCTGCATATCATATAAATGTCCACTATGTCGTTAATTAGTTCTTTGTGTCCTTTTTTTTTATGTTTACTTTTTTATAGTTTACACATAAAAAATTTTTTTTTTTCAATATTAACGTTAATATAATATTCGAATATATTCGTATACAACTATAGAAGCGTTTCCAACGTTAAGTAAATTAATAGCAAATTACACCATGTTTAGGGGTTCGAACGGGTAGAATTAAAATTCCTAGAATGTTTCCCAATCAGACAAATTGAAACCACCATCTGATGAAGAAGACTCACCTAATGTGGTGGCTCTAAATATTGGTGAGCACAGTACTAGTTACGACGAAACACAGCAACAACAGGGAGGTGGTATTGAGCTTCTAAACCAAGTCATGGTTTACACTGAGCACGTAAGTCACGGTTAGGTATGAGATATTTTAAACCCAACAAAGTGTTTGAGAGCCCCGCGAGAAAATTTGAAATTTCGCCTTTCTTAGATATTAGATCTTACTGGGATACGTAAAAAATGGCGCCCACTTTCATAACTTTCCCAAAGAAAGATTGCGTAGTTTTACAAAGAAAGCACCGTACGTGATGTTACACCGTCAAGCTGGTACTCTTGTATCCTAAAGATTGGGTGGTGTTCTTTATCAGTGCTACTAACCCATACTACTGTTGTTTCTTCATGTAAAAGAAATCAGTCCATACCCTAGGAATTACGATTATACGTCCTTGCTAGCGGACGTAAGCTCCTTTAAAACACAGGCTTCACGGTTTTGCTGAACACAGCTACGGTGAGGGCATTCATTACAAAAACTAAAGATAATGCCCTTTCCAGGCCATTGCTTGAGTATCTGGGTTTCCTAGTAGGGAAATAATTTGACACAGGGACTTATATGAGTCATAATCTCACGTATATCACAAAAGGAGTGAAGAGTATTCTCGTCTATACCAGCATTAATAACAATACGAATTAAGGGGAATAGCCAGGTTGCACTTTTGGCAATAATTAAACTTGGAGATGCTATTCCTAGCGATATAATCGACTGAAGAGCTAGTTTAAACGGCTGCGAAGCCCAAGAATTGAACATGTGTTTGCTCCAATCAATCGATGCCGATGATAGTGATGCACAAGGCAAGATCAAAAATTTAAACCAAAACGAATAAAATATTTGAATAGGCATTCGCAAAAATAAATGAGTGTCCCAGTTCTATTAGACTCGAACATGAAATGCTGCTACTCTCTTCAATGCTATTGCTATACAGCCGGAAAACTGCCCCATTGCATGTAAGGAGGAAAAGGCTTATTTGTAAACCTATGGGAGGATCAAGCTTATAGCAGTTCCCGTAATGAAAATAGTGGCTGAGCCGCTCAGGCAATGGCTCAAAAAAATGTCTCTGCATTTCTCACAGAGAATAAAGGTTGCAACTCAAACAGCGACTACCAGAGATAAGCTCATGAAGCTTGGACGTACTAGGCTTACCACTGTGCGCTCCATTCTGTTAACATACGGCTCTTTTTACACATGTCCGCTTTTTTACTTCATACTTGCAACGCTGAAAAGGAAGCTGTTCATGAGAAATTCCATCTTGATACGCTCCTATCCTAGCTCACACGTAATTGGATAGGAGGTACCTCGAGCCAAGATTTAGGTGTTTAGAATTTACCATGAGCTCGTAGAAGCGAATGGTAACCCAGATCATACAAACTAGTCTTGTTTCAGAATGGCATCCAAGCGAAGTTTTCTTGATCCCTCCAATAGCTATGTGGATGTCAAATTTGAGGTCGTATGAACTATAGGTGGTATCGTATCAGGTAATAACTTATTCCTCGCCAATTGGTTTACACATGTCCTGTTTAGGAAGGTCACTTCAATCGATAAATCTTAGCGAGCCACGTCCAACCACGACGAGTAGTGATACCCCTACCTAGCAATGCTTCTCATGCTGTTTCGAAAAATGAAAACAGGGGCGAGTGTGGTGAGTGTGGGTCAACTCGTAAGTTGGTATCCAGACAACCTTGCACACTTAGAGACTAAAGGTGAAACCAATGCGGTGTTTGTTGCACAACAGGCTCTCATAATAACAGAAGCAGCGTGTCATGTACCGTCTACAGGTACTGTCACGTTCTGCCTGTTCCTCGGCATACTAGACGAAAAATGATTGCTTCTGAACGATATGCCCCTGCCTTTGTTCTTAACTCAAGCGAAGCCAGGGTTTACATTGATTGTCTGCGTAATGGTAGCTTGAGCAAGGATCAGGATTACATCCGTCATGTGGCTTGTAAAGAGGGTTGAACTGACACCTACTTTCCAAATTTCAACATAGAATATATGGCTAAAGATTGAGCTCTGTATCCTATAGACAGGTTTCTCTTCTACCAGCAACAAGAGGCTGACAAGACGGAGTTGTTGCAAAAGGATATATGGAGCTGGCCTCCGTCTGGTGACATTATCTTACCAACCGCCCGTGCCACTGCTTTCGAAGGGAATAATGTAAATAACAACTACAGCTTTGACAACTATTGACTCACTCGGCTACAGCTGAAAGCTGACTCGAGAGTGTTGGCTGAGAAAGCCTGCGAACCAGTATTTAACGGAAGAAAATTGTGTACCTTTCCACACTGAATGTCGCTGATAAGGCCTTGGGTCAAGAAGACAATCTTATTGACTTCGCTATCTATGTGGGAGGCACTGCCATTTAGGCGTTTGATTTGTCGACGAACTGTATGAGCAAACTAGCAGCGATTGGTTCGCCTGTTAGATCTTATATGATCGTGTCGCGATACCATCATATACAATCATGTACAGTTCGACACTTTGGTTCTCCCACATGACAACGAGGACATCATTTTTGGAAATCAGATGCAATTTTAAACCTGGCTTAAAAACTTCTACTGGTGGGTGGGCATCGAAGTCTTTGGTTGGAACGCCACCGCTACTTATTGAAACAAAGCGTCCGGAATGGACTGGTTAATCTTGAATTCCGCTGCTATAAAGTACTGTGATTTATTAGTGAACAACAGTTCACTTAGGACTTTTACCTTAAAAGTGATGGGACGTGATTCGCACCGCCAAGAACTTTGCTGGATCTCGTTACCTGCTTACTTACTTCAACGCATTCTACACTTTATCGAGTATTTTGGAAATGAGAATTTCCACACCGCTCGGAAACATTCATTCATTCATTCATTTATTTATTTATTTATTTAACGTTGGTAACGCTTACAAAGTTGTATATGAATATAATTATATATTAATAAACACTAATATAGACCAACAAATTTTTAAAATTTTTTTATATGTAAATTTTAAAATAATTAACAATACAACAAAAACACACAAAGAACTAATTAACGGCATACTGGACATGTACATGATTTGCAGATCCATGCCTTAATAGCTGATTTAAAATAAGACAAAGAATGTGAGCTTTTGTTGCGTTGGGGGAGACTATTCCAAAGAAAACACCTTTAAAAATAAGTGAGTTTGTGCCATAACTACATGACCTTGTAGGTGGGAGAATCAAAATAAGATAATTTCTGAAAATTTATGGTACATCTTTAATGGAAAAACTATCCCACATTAGTTTGGGATTTAGTTTGTTGACAGATTTATATGTTTCTGTCATTAGACTCATTAAATGTTTTTCATGAACACTGATTGTATTTTCCAAGAGAAGCAATTCTTTGAAATGAAGTTCAAAGTTATTGTGGATTACCCGCAAGTCTCGTTTTTGAACACGATGGATTAAGTTATAACTAGTTTTCTTAAAAAACATCCATATTAGTACATAATTTTCGTATATATTTCGAGAAAGTCAATTTAGATCGATATTAATTCATAACAGTTCCACTTCATTTTTTACAAATACATCTATTCCACCAATATTAAAATTGACAGGTAGGGTTTTCATTTCCAAGAACATCATATGAAACTTTGCAGGGTTTGTTGCCATAAAATTATTTTTAAACCACTCCTGAAGTCTGGTAAAGTCTTTAGATAAACGGGACCAAATTTTATCAAATGTTAAATCGCAAGCGTAAAGAGTATTATCGTCTGCAAAGTTACAAATATTGGAATCTATTACAAAAAAGAACATGTCATTTATAAATATATTAAAAAGAAATGGGCCTAAAACAGAGCCTTGAGGAACTCCTACTGCGATGCTCAACCACTCATTAGGCGTTGAACCTAATTTAACTCTTTGTTTTCTTTATTTGAAGTAGCTTTTTATAAACCACAAACTTTTTTTAGAGAAACCGTATGTTGCGGGTTTTGCTAGCAGAAGGTTATGTTGATTGCAGTCATATGCCTTTGAAAAGTCCATTAAAATGGTTCCTAAAATACCTTTCTTATCCAGTAAATTTTGTCACTTATTAATAAGGCGAAACAATGATTTTTGGGTGGAGAAAACTTTGCGAAATCCATAAAGAAGAGGAGAGAATTTATCGCAAAAAAAACAGGTTATTTGTAAAATATGATTTTCTTTAAGACTTTCGATAGTGTCGGAAGAATACTGATAGGACGGTAGCTCTGTTTCTCAAAAGTATCTCCCTTCTTATGAATGGGAATTACATGTGCCCATTTCAGAACGTCTGGAAGTGTTCCATTATTCAACAAACATTGAACTTTTCGGAGACAGTATATGAAATAAGAAAAAGATAAAATTATACAATTAAATTTTATTGAGTGACGTTTCAGGAGTCATGCTGTTTTTTATTTAATGTTTTTAACTCTTAGCTGTGTCAAATAGATAATAAGGTTGTCTGACCTCATTATATTTTAGTGATATATTTGACATTTTGACTTTTTTGTGGTAAAAAAAAAAAATTTGAACATAAAATTTTCACACAGGCGTGAAAATTTTAGAGCAACTAAATAAAAATATTCAACAAGAATATGAAAAAGAAATAGCAGTCATGTTCAAAGATTTCAACACGCTAAAAAGGGAAACCTTCGTACACTTCTTAGCGAACATATCGTAAAACTGTTGTAAAATGAAATAATTTTACATGCAGCAAGGAAAGTTGGCGTCACATTAAGTGTGGATATTATGCAGCAGGATAAATTCGCTACATCGAGATCTTTGAAGAATCATGCAATCTCCTCCCCCCAAAAAAAAGATGTAGATCTGCAAATTAATGGGAAGAGAAGTTTACTCATACGATTGAAATTATTACAGATCTTCATGAAAAAAGCATTGAGTTGAAAGAAATTCCAGGCCTTATGACAATCCATTAAGTAAAATCAAAACTTTCAAACAAAAACATAAGGGTTACACAAGTTCACCGATCCATGAAGGCGAAAATAATCATAGATTTGGTGAAGGGTATACAAGAAAATGAAAAAAATAAGAACATTGAAAGAGAAAAACAGATGCAAGACAAGCTTTTTTAAGATGTAAGGAGAAATGTGTCTATAAGCAGGCAAAATTCATTGCAATTGGCTTCAAACAAGGTCTCGTATGCAAAGATATTCTCAAATTTAATTGTAGCAAAGTAAGGTGCCAAGTAGAACAAAAAACCAATTATTATCATCTCAGCAACAGCCATCTATCTTTGTCAAATACCAAGGGAAAAAATTCCAACGATGACGACTAAAGCCATTTTTCAGATTCCAAGGCGAGCGATTGTTATACTGATAGTGACAGTAAAAATGATACTAACCCCACAGATTTATTTAGAGCAACTTGAACGTTAAGTCTTCCCATAACAATGGGGTCAATCTTGGGGAAGTGGCATGTTGTAGCTTATAATACAAAGCGCACCAGCCAAATATTTTTGGCCAAAAATGTAAAGTGCTTTCTAGTTAACAAAGATGGACCAATCCATTTTATGCAGGATTTCTGCCTGAAACCAAAAGGTGGGTTTGGTGCGCTCCTCGACGATACACTGGCGCATTTAATTATTGGCCATTAAAAGTCATACCTATGAAAGGGGACGTTTGATGTTCAAGAAAAAGTCGTCGACCGTTTCAGCAGTGTCAAAAAATTGAAAAGAGAAACCTTGCTTTGACATTTTATTTTCTTGATATATCTAATTTCAGTTAATAAAATGTCATTTACAAGTCAACTATATTATTTTGAATATTGTTCGCATAGACATTTGTGTTGATATGTTTATATTTTGTTCCTATATTAAAAAATTCGCTTTTCGTGAAAATGGACCCCCAAAACACGCAAGAAATCTTAAATTAAATCATTAAAATTAAATATAAAATGATTAGATTTTAACAATCAAATCATCAAATCATCAAATAATCAAATTTTGAATTTTATAGGCAGTATTTTTCCATATAGCCCATAGACGTGTTCAAAGGCTCAACTACTTGTCAATGAAAACTAAAATTTTTATATTGGCGCATGCGCTCTGTGGTGTATGAAAATAGAGGTTTATTTGTCTTCCAAAATTTTTATTATCAGTGGATAAATTTACATTTAGGTTTTTAAAAGATGATCTTTTTTAATTTTTGTAAAGTACATTTTGTAAATTTACGAATTTCTTCAGTTTTCTATATATAATTTTATTTTCAAAAATATTTGTCAACTCAGGCATTAATAATTAAAGAGATAAAACGCTTGTCATGAGTTATAAGATTTTATTGAGCGACGTTTCAGGAGTCATGCTGAAACAGAAGATTGTTTTTACATTTTTTTCACCGATATCACAAAGTTTTAGAATTAGTAATGTGGATTTTGGAGTGTATGCATTGCCGATTTTATAGTACTTCGGGGTCTTCTGAAAAGGCTACGTTTGCAAATATACAATCCATTGTAAAACAATTGAATATCAGTCACTCATGCAAAACGTCAAGGAACTAGCATCAACAGGTTACATTGAAAATTGTGATTGTAGGTTTTGAAGATCTTTTGAAGATCTCAATTAAATTTTACCGCTGCTTGATTTTGATTTCAGTATTATAGGAATAACCGAAACTAGACTCATGAAAAACACCTCACCCTTTGCTTCATTTGAATTTGATTGATGGAATATTGAACACAATCCAACGGAATCTTCCGGTGGAGTACCTCTTTTGCATATATCTGCTAATTCAAACTATGAATACAGAATTGATTTGTTGATGCGCAAAATATTAATCAAATATAAATGTTGGATATATTTATAGACACCCCTTTATGGATATAAATGATTTCAACAATAATTACTTATCTTCTCTTCTTTTAAAATTACCATTTGAAAATAAATCTATATTTATTTTAGGTAACTTTAACATTGATCTATTATTATTATTATTATTATTATTATATTCCAATAGTGTGCTAATTATGAAATTTCCGAATTCTATATATTAGTAACTTCTCAAGTTAATTTTCCTTTTATCACTCTTCCTTAAAGAATTACAGATCGATCTAAAACACTTATTGATAAAATTTTTTCTAATCTCAAAAATAAAAGAATTTTATCTGGAAATTTAGCTACATCAGTCTCTGATCACCTCAATTCATCGTTTGTTCTAACTTTAACAAACCTTTTGCTGCTCTTAAACATGATATTTTTGGTAGAAATACCAATAATTACGATAAGAGTAGTTTCATCTCTGATTTTCAAGAAATTAGCTGGGATGAAGAAATTAATAATTATAAGTTTGACGAAACCTTTGCTTTATTAGATTAATACATTCCACTAAAAGAGAAGAGTATTAAGAGCTTCAGACGTATATTCAAACCATAGACTACTAAAGGAATTTTATTCAAAAGTGAATCTTACATAGTAAATTGACAAAGCAAAAAATTTTGAAAAGAGATCTTCTTACGATCTTGGGTACAAACGTTACAAGTAACAATTTAGTTACAATTTAGTTCAAGTTGGAGAAAAAAATGTTTCTCTCCTTTTTTCTCTGAATAATTTGAATAAATAAGCGAATAATCTTCATGAAACTTGGAGAGGTATTAAAAATCTAATAAATGTTAAAACTCACACAAGTTCTTCCCCGAATTGTTTACAACAAAACACTTATATAACAGACCCTTCTTGCTAAACTTTTTAACATCTTCTCCGAAAATTGCACCTTTTCTGACATTCTATAAATCTTTCTATTCTGCCCTTATACAAATTTAAACTTTTATGCAATAACTACAGACCTAAAACTTCATGAAAAACTGATGTACTCCAGATTTCACTCTTCCCACAACATTTTTAACTGATTGAAAGAAATTAAATTTGGGTTTCGATCTAAACATTTAATTTCTCATGCTCTCATAAGTATAATTGAAAAAAGAGAGGCTCTTGATACTTGTCATTTTGCGTGTGGAGTTTTTATTGATCTTTAAAATCTTTTCATACTGTAAATCATAGCATTCTGATCTCCAAATTAAAGAGTATCATGGTATCTGTCGTGGCATAGCAAAGGATTGGTTTCAATATTATCTTTATAACCGCAAAAAGTTTGTTTTTAATAATGTGTATGAATTTTCTCCAAAATCTATTGCATGTGGTGTTCTTCAATGATCTATTTTCATCTATGATAAAAACAAACAATCTTTTTATCGTGTTCGATTTTATCAACAAAAATCTTCCATCTTCAATTTTAGATTTCTTTTCCGAAACTCAAATAACTCACAACTATTTAACAAGAAAATTTTGTTATTCGGAAAATTTATTTTCCATCCCATAAAACACATAGGTATGGTAAGTATTCTAACTTTTATTAATGCATGAAAGATTGGAATAAATCTCTTGGCTCTTTTGTAAATTTCAACTCAAAGGTATGAATGTAAAAAATTGTCACTCAATTATCTCTTTAAATTTTGCTTTTAGTTTTTCGAACTAATATTCTCCCCTCTCCCTTTATTTTTTTTTTCTCCTTTTATTTTGTCTGGTTTATTTTTTTTTAACTATTTCTGCATAAATTTTACAGGAATTTGTGAAGAACTATCAACTGGTGTCACTCCTTTGACCATTTTTTTTGTATGAGTGGTTCCATCCAATTCAATCTGTCTTTTTAAAAAATTATTTTTGTAATACTGATAATTTTTTTATAAAATAATTGTATAATTATAAAAATAAAGTTTTGTGATTGTTTTGGAAGATGAAATTTTATTACAAACCAAATAAAAGAAAGTTAAAAGAAAGAAACAGCCAAAGACCTGGCAAAACAGTCACAATAGAGCTTTATCTAATTCGACTTCAAGGAAAATTTGCATTGGTAGTGAGGAACGTATGTTCCTCACTACCACTTCCCTTTAGATGAAAAGGTCTAAAAAGAAATTTGTGAGCCAGCTAAGAAGAGAAGAAAACCATTCCTTCATTTAAGTAAAATAATGATGTGCAAACTAACAGATAATATTCTTAAAATGTTTCATATTGTAGATGAAAATGAAAACCTTGGTTCAAATGTGACTTTAAACCAACTACTTGCTATACAGAACTAACTAACAACAAATATTTCTCTATTTTAACAAAGAGAAACTCAGAATGCCACTTTTGACTGTAATGACGCTGTTACATTAATGCATGATCTGACACTCACAAAAGCCCAAATGCTGACAATGAAATCTTATCTAATATGTAGCAAAAGTTTGATCTTCTAAAAGCTAGAAAGGACTTTCGACCTGTCATTAACGTAGTGTTGGGTGGTGATGGTGTACCTGTTCATTATAAAAGGTTAGCAAAGATGACCTCAAATTTCCTAATCCATGTATTAAAAGAACAAAAATGTCATATCGATAGTGCAGTACTCTTCATTTCGCTGATGGTGATGGAGCAGGCTCATAAACTGTCTAGAAGTCAAAATCAATGAATGATGCATCTGATCATCTTTTCCATTACGGTTTGGTTGCTTTACAAGTTCAGCAAAATTCACAAGTCCTTTGGAAAAAACCAATATCCAACTCTGCTAGTTATACAAGGTCTGATTATCTTTTGAGAGCTGTTGATGACAAAAGATGTCCTAAACCTCGTGGAGTCAACTTTTGATTCAGAGTTAGATAGCAGGTGAAGAGCTCTTTTGAAATTAATGAACTGAGTGGGAGTACTTACAGTGCAACTCATACCATATACTATAACATGGAAGATTTGAAGTATAAAAAAATGTTATCTGGGTTGGAGGTGCAAGCTGGAACATATGCGAGAGTAGGAAGAATGATATAAAAGATACTAAAAAGATTCGAGAAGGATTTAGGATCACAAGAAAGGTAGAAATTTGCAAATAATCTCTGCCAAAATCTGATTAAAGAGAGCAGTGCAGAAATCAAATCAAATCAAGAGGTGATTAAGAGGCTCAAAAATGACTAATTCAGAAGCCTTTTACAACATCTGACCAAAACCCCATCTGCAACCTTCATTTGTCTCTCAATACCTTAACCTGGTTCCCCAAAATCTTTTAACGATGGAACCCATCATATTAATGTTTGATAGAAAGAAAAGCCATCATTGGTCAGCACATTAGTGTTGAAAGTAGGTAAGTAAGTAAGTAAGTAAGTAAGTAAGTAAGTAAGTAAGTAAGTAAGTAAGTAAGTAAGTAAGTAAGTA
>JAUZNK010043628.1:0-33710 GCA_035046665.1 Euphysa ruthae | reverse complement strand
TTCGTTGCTAAAAGTCGTAGTTAATAGTTAAATAAAAATAATAAAATGTTGGGGGGTGACAAATAGGAAAGTACCCTTTGTTTAACTTTAATATAAAGTGATAAATGTGTGAACCAAGCTCCAACCCTTTTGGATTATTTTTACTAAACAAGATTTTAATTATAATTTTACAACTCATACAGCCGAGTTATTGGCTAGGTTTTTTCTACTCAAAATACATCGTGATATTCACGTTGAAATATTATTTCGGTTTACTTAACTGGAATTCAATTATAAATTGATATTTCCTTTTCTCCAACTAGAATATAAGTAAGTAAGTATTTATTCACTATCAATAAAAATATTACAAAATAAATGTTAAGAACGTCGTCTAAATATAGTTTCATCGAATTTGGATTGGAAATTTTTTCGCAATTGCATCGAGATTATGGAATTTTTTCTTTTTATATTTATTTCAAATGTCAAATCTGAAAATAATTGTTGTGTCTATTCAAGTTGTTTTCAATCCCGGTTGTCAAATTATTTATATCGCTTTTTCCGCTAATAGTTCTTATCTGAAATTTAAATACAGTTAGTTAACTAGAGTTCTAAATATAGTGTTTAAAAATCTGATTTAACAACTGATTAAATCTATTTCCTTGCATATATAGAAATTTTTTATCTCCATAAATAAATACTAGGCGTTGCTATTCTGGCGAGCAGTTATGAGATGAAATTATGCCATATGCATGTAGGGATTTGTTAAAAGGTTTAGTTTTTCTATTCATTATGGTATTTAGTACCTTAATGGAACTCTAATATAGCATTCCGAGTGATATATCTGTTATATAAGAAAATAAAATGGTCACAGTAAGCCTTTTAGTCTATTATTCAGCAAAAGGGGGATCAACCTTGCCTATCAAAGTGACAAATTTAAACCTATATCAATGAAGGGTATATGTTTGAAGTTTCAAAAAAATGATGCTAGAAAATTTTGAAATTTCGTTATTGTGTGTTATTATGTGATCATCAAATGTCAAAAGCTTAGACTTACACCAAAATACTTGTCCATAACTTTACGAAAAATCACCGAACCTACTTCAAATTTGGAACAGAGAATACTTATAGTAGGTGCTTTCAATCTGTCTAAAAGAAATTTTAAATTGTTGCTGAAGTCAGCAAAAATAAGTTTTTTTTTCGATATTATATTCATTTTTACTGGTTTAGCTTCTTATAGAACCAGTTCAGATATTTCTACCACGGCTCCCAATATTAAGCCAGAATCTATATATATCATGGAGCCTCTGTAGAAAAATTTGAAGTCATTTGCTACATTTTTCTTGAAATTATTGGAAATTTTTTAAACTGCGGTTTGCCACAATGAATAATCATAGTGATTGCATTAATCTAATGAAAGAAAATTTTTTGTGACGTCAGTGAGAATAAGATTTTTTCCTATCGATAATATTATTATTCTCACAAAAAAATTACAAAAGACGATTTTTAGAAAGCTCAAACTTCGTTACCAGGAGTTTTTCCAAGAGTTTGCTTTTAACTTTGTCTTTCTTTTATGTTACACTTTTTTTTTATCAAATTAAGGTGGCCCTTAAGGAAAAACTATACCAATATTGAGCTTTTTTTTATCTAGTTTACCTATTAAAATTAATCTCTTTAAAATTCAGAAAACAAAATTTAAAAATTTTTTGTTTTTTATATTGAGATATTAGGGTTTCTGAAGAGAGAGTAAATTCTTTTTTTTTGCCTTAGCAACGGCGTATTACCCCTTTGTTTTGCAGGTACTTTTGACTTTCTTCTCTGTCAAAGGAGCAAAACCAACAAAAGTGGCAGCGGATAAAAATCTCTTCAAACATGTGTTACTGCTGCAAGTGCTAAGTGCTAAGACGTACACCTACAATATGATAAGCGGTTATTATTTAAATTCCTTAGGAGCAGTATTTCCATTTCACCAAGATGCAAAATTTAGCACAAATTAGAGTTTTTTTTACCGTTAGTTTTGCGTACATAAATGGAAAGGATAAGGGTATGAAACATTACCTCATGTGAACAAAGATGGGTATTTTTTTGTCCCTTAGAATTATATGAAATATTTTCACGTATTTTAAGTGAATCTTATAGAAATTTTTAGAAAGATTCCAAAATTTTAATCAGACTGTTAATAAATTATAATGTTGCTTTATTTGGCTGGAGAGAGATTTTAATTTGTCGCTTATTGAGCAAAATTAGTTATTTTTCATTATGTTTTAGAAGGTTATGTAACTTTAGATTATTTGATTCAAAAGCAAATATCGAAAAAATAATTTTATAATTTTACACATAAAATTTAGAATTTCCAGTTACTCTTAAATTTTGATTTTACCTTTTTTATGCCGTCATTTCCAGAATTTTTATAGGTCTACGAGTTTCGGTGATGACTACCATGCGATATTTGCTTAAGTTGAGCAAAAATTTCCATGATAATCTTTTTCATCTCAGTCATTGTAATTAACATATAATAATTTAAAAACACGTCATGAGTATGACGTAGAGGAGCATACAAATTACTATTTCGCAGATATTTTAAATAATTTATTGAATAGACATGTAATTAAATTAAATTAAATTTAGGGTTGGCGTAGAATTTAAAAGAATGAGCAGCAGCTGTCATTTCAACAGGAAGGCAATTAATTTCTTTAAACTGATCAGTGCCGAAATGGAATCTATTATTTTTTTCAAGAAATTCATCAATAAAAAGGCTAATAATAAATGTTTAATTTTATTACAACTTTAAATATAGTCTGGATGCACACCAAATACCTCCAATAACAGCTAAATGGAATTCAAATGACCCCAGGGCGATGATGTCATATTTATATACCATCTAGCGGTTCATGGTGAGCCATATGATATAATATAACGAACAGTATACTGAACCATTGATCCATCTTCACAATATTTCCTAATAAACTATATACGGATCTCTCAGCTTATTAAATTGTGGTAAACAATCTGCCGATATTTTCATGGAAGTAGTTTTAAGATATTTCATTAATATGTTCACTACAGCTAAACTGAGAGCTCTACGGCTGGCTCTAAAAGCGTTTTAGTTGCAGAAAGGACTCTTGTTATTTTTAGCTCTGCTGTATTTCTAGTAAATTTATTCTTAATAAAAAACGATATGATTTAATTTATAAGACCTCCACAGTAATGAAATAAAACGGTAATATTTGGAATAAATCTTTAGGAAAAGTCATAGTTTGAAATGATTTTTAAAAGCCCCCTAATTACTTTGATTGGTAAGTCTGCTACGAAAAAAAAGACTAGGTGACAGACTAAGTGAGTAGGTTGGCGTTTGGAATGGCATCTAAACGGAACGCATCGTCAAATGGTTAAGAAAAGAATGCTAAGACTTTAAGTTGCAGCAAACGTTGATTTCATTTAAGCGTTTACTAAAAAAACAAACCATAATAGACTTATATGATGATGTTGTGTAAAATAAAGAACTAAATACTTTGTAAAATGCTGAATGAAAGATGGTAAAAGGCTAAGTGCTATTTGTAAATTTAGGCTTAGCTTATCACAGCCCCCAACCAATTACAGAAATCGAGAATAGTTTTAGGATACCTTCTTTTCTCTTTCTAAAACGTTTATTGTTTCTTGTAGATTATTCCCACTGGAGGTCAATACATCAACTTATAGTTCACAGACCTAAAAAATATGGACTGTGATTCTATCACAAGCTCACGCTATACAAGCTATAGCAAGTATATGCGCAAGAGAACAAATAGAGAGAGTAATAAAACATCACAAAAAACATATTTAGTGATTAAGAGAAATATCAACCTTAACTGAAAATCTACTTTTCTTATTCAACAAATCATTTTTTGAAATGTTTATACAAACATGTTCTGTAAAAATTTGCAGATATAGATATATTTTTATGATTTTAAGAAGTACACTGGCCTAAATATAGTTTAAAAAAGATGTAAGCTGCACTGAAAAACATAGCGTGACTTTACTTGAACTATTCAAAGATATATTTAACTGACAGAAAAATTAGTTATTTTAATAAAATAATAAGTTTTTAGTACCTGGAGCTTCAAAGCTATATCGAAATTTAGGCTTTAGTTTTTCCTATTTTTCTCGCAGTTATTAGAAATTTTTTCTACATCTTTTACCTTCCCATGAACTATTTTAGAAAATATTCCACAGGACTTATATATTTAATATTTACTTAATTAATTAGAATGGTAAATTTATAGCGAAGAGAGCCAGAAAACCTTCACTAAAAAATTTAGTTAAAAAGTTTTAAAAAGGTTTAGTCTTTCTTTCTTCTTTATGTGGTTAAAATACTGTTTCTAACATTTAAAATTCCACAAGATTTACTTACTTAAGAAAATTTTTAGGTTAATAGTGTTTAAATCAAAATATTTTCATATTACGATTGACGTTAAATCGACACCACATAATCCTACTTAAACAATTTTTAACTTTCATCTTTAATTCAGTCTATTTCCGAAGAAGATAAATCTACGTCTATAATCAAAAGGCCAGAAAATCAATTTACAAAGGTTTGCGAAACATGTCAAGCTTGTAAGCAAGCCAAAGTTTAAAATAATAAATATGTGGTAATTGTTGATAGAAGAAACTGCAACAGAATTCGACAAAAAAAAGTTTTCTTAAGCTACCAGTGATTAATATACAATAAAGCTATATATAGTGAAATAAAAAGAAAAATATATTGTTTCTAATCAAAAACATGAATTCAAATTTAAATCACTTTTTATAAAACAATCGCTTAAGACACAAATCAAATTAAAACAATAGATATTTGAGAACAACCGAATAGAATGTTTATGGTTCTTTTGTTTAACGTTTAAATAAAGTTTTTTGTCGGCAGTATTGAAAGTAATTTTTATTTCATTACGATTTGTTAATTATTGATGGTTTGCTTCAAAGGCGATATCAATTGGTAGCCTGGAGCAATATTTTCCTACATGCTTGATAACAAAACGATATTTCTTGAGTTCTTCGTATACTTCTGTGTGAGTTTCATTTAATTTCGGAAGGTTATCGTGATATCGTAACAAATAGCGAGCATAGGTAGATGGTTGAAGACAAAATAGTAGATGTCATCTATGGAAGGCAACAAATAAAGTGTTCTAAGTCGTGATATAACAATTTATTTAGTAGTGTGAATAGCTTAAATTTTTTAAGAGAAAGATCACTGGCCTTTCCAACGAATGCCAATATAAAACTGTGCAAAAAGCAAAAAATAGTTTTTCGGCACGTGGCTCAGAGGTAGGTCATACGCTTTACATGCACTAAGCCTCTGGGTTCGTACCATGTCGTGAATGGTCTCCCACCATTATTGCAAATAAATAAAAAAAAAAGAAAAAAAGTTGATGAGAAATTTACCAAAATAAAGTAATCTATTTTGGGTCAAACAACTTTTAGGTTCAAGCACAAATTGCAGAAGGGCTGGAAACTAAAAAGTATTCATCTGGCAAAATTTAAAATGGGAATAAGCTAGTGGTTATAACTCTCGTCGGTGTATAATAAGGTGCGCCCTTAAAACCAAATTATTTCTTTTTTTCTATTTGACTTACTGTAAATCCGCTCATGAAATCTGTTTCTGTGGACTCGTAGATTTTATCATAGTCAGTAAAAGATTTTGTTCTATTGACTATGATTATATATGGAGTACACATATATTTTTTATAAGCAACACAAGGTAAAATATAAAAATTTTTAAGCAACTTTCCTTAGAACAAGTTTTTATCTCAGCAATAAAGTTTTGAATTGTCGAATTTTTAAAGTTTTGACCAAATAAAATTTATTTTAAGAGTTATGGTTTATTCGAACCTAATGTAAATAGATCGTATCTTTTGGTTATCGAACGATTTGAATATGCATCCAAATCGAATATTTATGATTAAGTGATGATGATAAAATAAAACCAGAACGCCAAGTAGTTTAGCTATATAGTGCTGAGAATAAGAATATTATTTAACGTGGGGAACCAACAAATTGCCGAGACAACGTTTCTAGAAGAGCCTATGTGGCGGGTCTTGGAGTACTTAGAACGCTCATTTGAGTCTAAAAAATTTACTCAATCAAACAACCCGACCAAATTGAACTAGTGTTGCATTATGGAATGAAATTTTAGCACCGTGCCAACTCTGCATATTTGCTACTTCTACTTAGCATAAAATCACCAATTAAAGAAACCCAATTTGAATTTATACCAAAACCAAACCCAATAGATGAACAGCCTGAGGAAACTACAGAAATGCAACATGATGACAATGTAAACATTACAGATCTACTGACAGAGCCGTAATTTCCGGGGTTAAGGGGCTAAAACCCCCACCCCACTCGATAATTGTGCTTCTGTGTTGTTTCTACCGTTGTCCTGTTTAAAATCCTTGTTTTTGTTCTATAGGAAAACACAAAATAGCTTTTTTCAATATTTTGGTGGAAATTACTTTACTGGATATTGAGGACGAATTATCTATGGTTATGGTCTACGTAATTGATGTTATTGAACTTGAAATTTCTTTTTAAAACTTTAAATTTTATTCTAATTTATCATTGCTACTGTATCTTTGAATTAAAGATTTGTCTCTGCTCATTGAATAGATTTTTTTACTTTATAACCAATCAGTTATAAAAGTAACGGTTTCTGGGTAAAGATTCCCGTAAGCACTAAAAAAAACGTTATTATGTTAAACAACCGTTTAACAACTTTCCTATTTACATTTAAGGCAATTTCTAAGCAACTTTCCTAGGAGTTGGAGTTCCTAAGTTGGGTTGCTTTTTAAAATATCTCCTTGTGCTACAAAATAACCAGAATAAAAATATAGAATAATTACGTTATCTCCATAAAAAAATACTTGTATGTTTTGACATAAATTATTTTATTAGGTGTGTCTGTCAGAAAGGTCCGGGCACACGAACAACGTTTTATCAATAATAAGTGCGCATTTAGCTCAACATCGTAAAACTGTGCATCAAGATTTTTGAGGTAACAATTTCATTTTTTTTTTTCATTTTTTATTATTTATTAGCAGAATTTATAAACAGTAGTAGTGCTCGGTTAAACTTATACTATTTTTAGTTAAGGTAGTCAGAAAAATCGTTGGTTACTTTTGTTTTTTCCTGCAGAAAAAAGATTCATAGGCTGTTCCAGATTTGTCCGTACCACACCACTTCCCTCCTTATGTTGAGAACGTAAAGATTTTCTGATGGGGGCCATCAAAATGCGTCAAGAATTCCGGATGAAGGTAAATAGTCCTCTTGCTCCGCTCTAGGCTGTTAGCTATTTCAAAAAGTTTAGCTAGGGTTTTAGATAACGGTTAAACTGTTACCTTACATCCAATGACATAGGTTTAGGGTACGAAACAACTGACAAAGCCCTCGTATTGGTATTATTGTTCAATTGCAAATAAATTTTTTTTCAATATTACTGATCCCGTAAAGTATTTAACGCAACATAAGTCAGAACGAACAGGAGGGATATTTTAGGGGTTTCTAGCATTTGATTTTACGGAATTCAACAATTAATATATTTTCTCAGACACATCTAAATCACAAGCTCTTTATATACTTATATTAGTTAAATAATATATCAATGAAATACAAATTAAATATTATTAAAATGTAAATAACTTTGTATCAAATACTAAAATGGTTATTTTAGTTGGTTTATTGATTACCATGTTAACATAGCCTGGTACCTTTTCACTTTGAAAAATTAGATCTGCTTTATCAGTTGTGACCCACTGGTTAAACTCTATATTGTCTCCTTCATAATCACCTATAAGTTCATATAACTTTTTCTCCTACCATATCAGTGTTGTCTGGGTTGTTAGTACAACAATTGACCATGCATTTTTGTTTTCAGGGTCACAGACAATAAGTTTATGAAGTTCTTGATATGTCACATCAGTGGGAGACATAAATAGTTTCATGTTTTGATGACAAGTGCACACACAAACAGAGTGGATTCCTGAAGTATTTGACAATACACACCATTTTGAAAATACAATTTTTATGTTTGTATATTTTGCTTTAAACAATGTTAATGATCATTTCAAGCCGGATAAAATTCGTCTCTTTGCCAGTGGACATTTCTACAAATACTTACAGTCTATTCTACCTGGCATTCGTCTCGTATTGTCACTATCTTAAAAGAACTTAACTACTGAATTTACTGTTACATTTTTTAATCGCTTACCTCTTAGTTTTGGCATTGAAAGTACTCCCTTTTCCTCTAACAAAGCTTTTGATTTTTGAATAAGTTAGTTGGAAATCTCAAGCCTTTTCTATCGACCAATCAGGTGGTCAAAGAGTCGATACTTTTTTCTGAAACAATTTGAACTGTCAAGTAATTTATCAAGTTGGATTGCTTTATTTTTCAAATCTGCTGTTAAATCATTAGGATCTTTAAATTCCGAAATTTTTAAGGATTTGACAAATTTTTCTTTTATAACGTTTTATTATTGTTTCGATTTTTCTTTTGCTGATACTTTTGCAGTATGGAAATGGTACTACCATAAACTTTAAAAAGATAATAATTCTACTGAACTATGTTTGTTTATTAACAGTTTCTTTTTCAGTTTCTTCCTCGACCATGGAATCAAACTCACTACTGTCAGTTAGTTTGTCTGCATCGCTTAGTTTGTTTAAGATTTTCAGTAGAACTGTCCAATATGTAAAAAGCTCACCTATTGATATTTATTTGTATCTCTTTGTTCAATGAAACAAGAGGAAACAAACAAAAGTGTTTTTATGTTTTTATTTTACTATGAAATATATTTTTTTTAAAAATATATGTCACCTAATAAAGAAAATTTTTTAATTACATATAAAAGTACTGAATATTGTAATAATAAATCTAGTATACCTCTATATCATGATGCTAGAAAGTGAAATTTAGGTGAAATTCTAGAAAAAGAGAATTTTGCCATAATTTTAATTTATAGATTTAAATTGCAAAAAAGCACCCTTTTCTTAACAGTATTAGTAACAGTATTAGGGAATTAAAATTTAGGAATTTAATTTAATTTAGTTTAAATGCTCAACTTGTATGGGATGAGATGATTTTTCAATTCTGTAGAAAGTGTTAGGTATAATTGTTGAGTACTATAATAGCAACTAAAGCTGTAAAAGGGAATATTATTATATTTTATAAATTAGCGAAAACTAAATTTTAGCATTATCAAATTGATGTTGATATTTAATCAGTTATTTAAATTCAGCAAACTAAGAATTTTTTTTAAATCTGTGGGATACATATCCAATATTGGCGTAAGATAGATCGAACAATAAAGATTTGCAGTACCATCTAATTTATTGAACATGACTATCCACAACTGGCATATCTTCAATTTTTTAAAAGTCAACATCCTCATCTCCATTGTTTTACTCCCAGTTCTGTTAAAATCAATTTTAGAGCTATCAATATGGTTTCCAACTCTCCAGTGTATTACTTCCTCAACTTTTGCTACTTAAATTGAAAGTTTTTTACTTGAAGTCTATTTAACTGTCACATTACATCTTATTTGTTTTCCAACCATTCTTATATTAATAGAGGAAAGATATGAGGTATTTAAAAGTACATTGAAACACACCTTAAACTTTTGTATTTAGTTACCTTATTTACTTTGACAGGAAAAAATATTGGTTTGAAAATTTAATTACCTTTTTCATAAATCCCCTTGGCATCGCTGTGGTCAAAAAATACTTTTTTGAAATTACGTCTTTTTATTTAAGTAATACCATTAGAAGGGTGCATATGCAGTGTTTCTAAGAATGATATTTGAATTCTTAACCCAAAAATCAACAAGCCTACAAATTTTCAGCTTTTTCTAAACAGTATTTTTATCACTTAATTTTTTTTGTGTCGCTAAAATAGTTGCTAAGGACAAATTTGATTTGTTGAAGAATATTAAGAATTTGACAAAATAACACAGTTGTTTTTGACATGATTTACTACCTATGTACCAAAATGAAGAAATTTGAAGGGGGTGGGTTAATTTGACTTGTTGAATTGACATGGAATGACCCTTTAGAGTGGGTTAAGAAATAAATGGTTAGGGTTAGATAAATGGTCAGAAAATACCTTGTTAGTATGAGGTATTTTAGCTGAAAGTTTATCTCCTTTGTTAGTGAAAATTTATTAAAGTGATTGGCAATATCCTAAGATAGATTAACTAGTTCATTGTCAACCTCTCCTGTTACATGATCTACCTGTTTGAAAGGGTTTATGTTTATTTATTCATTTTGTACCCTGTTAATACCCCTCCGTGTCTTTTTTATGGCATTTGTTTCAGTATTATAGTTATTTACAGTGTTTATTTTTACTAATACAAATGAGGTTTGTAAATTTATTTTGGTTGGTAAAGTTTAATTTCTGAACTAACAAAAGTTTATTCTGTTCTTCCCTACAAACAATATATTTCTTATATATCCTATCTTTCACTTAAATAGATTTTACCTCTAGTTTTCCATGGTTTGGATTGTAATAGCCTATCTATGTGTGTTTAAGAGGGACATGGCTGGCAAGAACTTTACCAATAGTATTCAAGAAACTGTCATAGAGTTACTATCATGATCACTCCGTTTTATTATTCGATCCCATTCTATATCAAACACATCAGTTTTGTATTTCCTATAATTTCTATGCCAGTGAAGAAGTGATATTCTATTATTGTTTTTTTCTGGCAGATTCCATAACTACAAATTGGGCAAGATGATCAGATATGCTAACTGTAAGATAAACATAAACTAGAAAAAACATTTTTACATTGAAATTTTAAAATTATATTGTCAATGTATGTTTGAGAACTAGGTGTTTTCCTTGTCGGTCGTGTAATAAATGGAAAAAACAAATTTGAGGAAAGTACATCTAAAAAACTGGAAACATTAAGATTATGATGATATTCAAGAAGATCAATATTAAAATCATACTCTGTCTAAAAAAAGTAACATCTGACTGGTTTTGCTATGATTTGACTTAGCACAGTTTGTTTTGAAACAAGGATCGAGTTCAATTTTTCTGAGAATTCAAAACCTAAAGTAGATTTCTTAAAGCACAACCACAACAAAACATATGAATGAAAGAAATTTCAAAAAGTTAAACGTAACGAGCACTGTTATGCTTAATAAACTTTCTTGTTATAAATTTGTCGTAAAAAGAAAACGATAATTTTTTAAAACTGATATTAGGAAGCAAGGAAGTATATTACTTTTTATTTTTTATTTTTCGTGATTTTTTTTTTCCTTTTCTTCTGTCTTTGTGTGCTTTAATATTCCCAGAGATATGTTTTAAGAAGAGATGTAGTAAATCCCAATGCTTCTCGTCAGAATATCCAACCAAACCAAACTGCAAACCAAAACAACGTGCTGAATGGAATAAAAATGACCGTTTAATAATTTTGTTCCCAATGATGTTATTTCTTTAAAACAACAACCTTGGAATTTTATTGGCTTAAAAACTGCCAGAAAAACAATGCTTTTATTTGACTTGATTATTACTTAATTAACAAGACTTAATTTTTTTTTAAATCTGGTAAGTAAAGTTTTTCTACACTTTTCTGTAGAGCTATGCATCAAAGGAAGTACCAAACCTAGTCAGACGCTACTTTTTTTAAACAGAGTATAAAAAGGCATCTGAGTTTCAAATTAACATTCTGAAGATGTATGTTCTATGCGGTGATTTCAACATCAGTTATATTTATTCGATTGTGATAAAGCCTTTACTCAGGTATAGCAATAATGTCAAAGACAGTCACAAAATCAATTAGTAAGGAATAGAAATCATCGATATGATATGTTAGAGAACTTATATTCAGATGAAATGATTGAACATTGAAATTAGCATTTATGATATTTAACATAACATTTATTACATAGTGGGTTATTGTTAAGACTATTAATCTGATTAAATAGTACAAACCTAAAAAAAAGCACAATTTCAAAACATGCAATTTTTTAACACGGTTTCTTATTAAATGTATTTCAAAGGTCTTTCGCCCGTTTTAAGTGCAAATTATGAAAATGCACCGGAATTTTTTTTTTTTATGAAACTTAGTCATCGTGGCTGGACATCCCTGTTTTCAAATTAGGATATTTTCCCATTCAAAGGTTGCTTACGAAAATCAATATTTACTGCAGATTATTGTAGCTATCTATATACTTAAACTTTATAATCAATGTTTTTTTCCTAGCGAGTTATCAGGAAAAATGTCAAAACACAAAATATTTTCTAAAATTTGAACTGTAACCATTTTACTTTGCTTATTGAATAAAAACTCTAAAAACCAAATAATAAAAGAAAAACAGAAAGTTTAATGACATGCACCACAAATAAAACTATTTTCAAGAAATAACAGTTTCCACTTGCTAATTATCACTTGTCTCTATTTTTTAAGTAAGTTGGACATGAAGCTATGCTAGTACCTAGTAATTATAACATCACAAAATACTTAAAATATCTATATAATATCTCTAAATATATAAAAAGTTTAATATATTTGAATTTCATAAAGGTAACAGAATGAATTTTTTTACAAAGGTAAGTATTATTAAAACACAGAATTTAATTTCTCAAAAGTGTGTATGGGATGGTGAGTTCCAGTCCTCTCACATTCTTCATAACAAAAGAGCCTGGAACTAGCAATCCACGACACTTTCGGTGTTTTAAAATACAAAATTCTTGTTTTATTAACATCTATCTCAGTGCAAAGTTTTAATAAACTTTCCCCCATTTGAGGACCATTGTGATCTCATAATTACTGGACCCTGATCAGTGTTAGGTATTTGATTATAAAACTAAAATTCCAATCTCTTTGAAATTATTGCAGACATATATGAAGGAGATTTTGCTTGCCTTTAAGTAGGTTAGTTAGAAAAACATGCATATTATTATCTAGATAAGCTAAGTAGATCAAATAAACTCTAAGTAGTGAATAACATAGTAACAAAGACATATTCATCTAAATAGATTTTCCTTGTTATTTAAAAAAAAAAACCAACTTTGGCAAACTATGAACAAAAAAAATATGGTAAAGAAGTGAGGGGTACTCTTTTGAGTATGGAACCGAGAAAGAATGGTTTTTCTTATTTCAAACTGCTCAGTTGGTTCTAAATTAACAATTATTTAAAGACATGTTAAAACAACAACAGCATTGATAATTTAAGCGTTTCCAATAATTATGACATCACATTGCAGCTTAAAAACATTCAAAATTTTGCTTTAAGTTTGTTTTAATTTCTTAGATTTTTTAAATTCATATACATACCAGAATTTTATTTTCTGAATTTTTTATATTTTTTTATTAGCAAGAATGGAATCAAAAAGAGTTTATTCTTCTGGAGCACCAAGTGGTTATCATTTAGGTGGAGCACATAAGCAACTGTCTGCAAAGGCCAGACCTTCTGATGCAGTTCCTCATAATGGCACAAGTTACGATGATCTTAGAAAAAATTTACTTAAAAATGGTGCGCTTTTTGAAGATCCTGATTTCCCAGCTCTTGATAAAACTTTATTTTTCTCAAAAAAACCTCCACGCCCATTTGTATGGAAAAGGCCAAATGTATGTATATTATAATTTTTATTGTGCATGTCAAAATTTAAAATAACTGTCCATATTTTTTGTTCCAAATGCTCTTATTCTTTAAAGATATATTTAGGGTTTTGAAACTTCCAAGATTTAGAAAGATTTTTTTAAATATAAATTATGGAGGTGAAAAAGAGGTTTTGAAATTTTTAGGGAAGAATGGTTGTTGGTTGAATTTTTTTGGGAGGAGAAAGAAAATTTTTTAAGTGAGATGATGTGAAAGGTGGGATGTAGTAGCAAAGTTGTATTTTGGATATTTTTAGAGATATAAGTTTGGTATTACCTTCTGCATTATTTAGGAAATAGTGAAGGATCCAAAAATGTTTGTTGGTGGAGCAAGTCGTTTTGATATCACCCAAGGCATGCTTGGTGATTGTTGGCTGCTTGCTGCTGTTGCTAGTCTGTGCCAGTATGAAGGGCTTCTTTATCAAGTTGTTCCTCCTGATCAAGACTTTAAAACAGATTATTGTGGTATTATAAGATTTCGCTTCTGGCAGTACGGAGAATGGCACGAGGTTGTGGTTGATGACAGACTTCCAACATATAACAATAAGCTTGTATTCTTACATTCTGCTCAAAACAATGAATTCTGGTCAGCTTTGTTAGAAAAGGCTTATGCAAAGTAAGTTGCACATTAAAGTTAACCTCGCAAGTGTTTTTAAAGAAGAAAATCATAATTTTGATATTCTCTCCTGAATTTTTGCGTTTGATTTTTCTCTTCTAATTCAACACTTTTTGGAAATTAAAAAAAGTTTTTAGCATTATTCTGTATCAAAAGATTGAAGTAAAGACATGTATTTACTGTTTTGCACAGAAAGCAAAAATTTATGAAACAAAAGGCTGTTTGTGTGAGGCATAGTAAAAAAACTAATGCATGATAAACAAAGGCCATAATAAAACACTTAGTATTTATTATGTTGAGAATACCTTTAATAAGAACATCTGGTTTTTATTTAAATGATAGGCATTGTTGTGTCAAAAAATATAAAGCCAAAAAAGCTTTTTTTATTTTATTTTATGTAAATTTTTGAGGTGTTTTAAAAGGACTCATTTTTGGACCCTTGGCTTGCCGTATGGGGTCCTATAAATTCATGTCTCTCCTTCTGTCAGTCTGTTTGTCATAACATACTTTTTTTGGTAACCGTTCATGATTTTTTCTAAAATATTACATGATGGTCGGGGACCATAAATGATGAGTAGTAACAAAGTGGGATTTTCCGGAAAAATTCTCACTTTAGGGCATTAGATCCAAATGTGGCCTGATATTGACATGTTTTCTTGGAAACCATTCATTAGTTTTTTCTGAGTTTATGTAATGATATATCCCCTATTATCATGAATATCATATAATGGTATCCATGATAATAGGGGACCAGAAATTATGAGCAGTGCCAGAGCCAGATTTTTTGGGAAAGCCATTGCTTCATGGTAATAGGTCCAAAAGTGGCCTAAATTTGAGATTTAAAAAAATTTTATTTGAGACTGTTCACTAGTTTTTCCAGATATTCCAGGGACCTTTGATGAACAGAACATTGAAATCTGGATTTTTCAGGAAAATATTACTTTTGTTTTTGTTCAATATTTTATTTGCATTTCTTAAAAATTGCAGGATGTCTCCGGCTGCTGCTTAGCGTTTGTTTCAAAAATTTTTAGCCTTAAATCTTTTGAACTGAAGTAAAATGCAAGAAAATATTCTATTAATGTATTTCGAGAGTGAATAAAACAGTTTGTGTAATTTATGAATTCATTCAAATTTTTTAGGTTATGTGGAAGTTATGAGTCTTTGAAAGGTGGCCAGACTAGTGAAGCGATGGAAGATTTTACTGGTGGTGTTACTGAAACATTCCAGACAGCAAAATTGCCTAATAATTTCTTTAAAGTTTTAATGAAGTCACAAGATCGTCAGTCACTTATGGGTTGTTCAATTGAAGCCAAACCAAATGAGATAGAAGCTAAATTAGATAATGGTCTCATCAAGGGCCATGCATACACAATAACGGGCATTTGCAAGGTAAAAATGTCCACTGTTGTTTTTCTAATAGGTTGTAACCTAGAAACATACTTAATTGGAAGATATAAAATATATATTTTACCTGCAGTGTAATGTGATCTTTTTTGTGCAGTGAGGTCAGTCTTTTGTGTCCCATTATTTAAGTTTAAATTTATTTTTGTGTCTGGAAATTTCATTGCGGTTATTTATTAAATTAGTATGCTTGTAAAACATTATCTCAAACTTTTCATTTAAGCATAGATTACAGGATTTTGTGGTTTGATTGTAAGGTTTGCATTTTCTTAATACTTCCTCCCATTTGATTGTGTAGTTTTTGTTTGCTTCTTTTAATTTCCATACTTCTTTGGAGAGCTCGTTGCAGTTATCCATGAAAACTCCTGTATTATTTGAATAATATAATATGTTACTGTGTCACAATTTTAAAAAGATTTGTTTTCCTTATTTTCTTTTATCATTTTGTTTTCGAATTCTTCTTAATAGGTATTTAAAACTTTGTTCTAATATAAAATGATATTTTGATTTTATGGAAGCAGTTATCAGCTGACTATTAACATTCAAAAGATTTACTTGGAAACTATTTGATTTACAATTGTTCTGCTTTTTTGAAGAGTTAGGAAATCTGCTTTAGGCAGTGCTTTCTTTATTCCAGCCACTGTTCCATTTGCTTCTCTTCTTTTAGAAAATCCTATTATCAAATCTCAAGTATTGACTTGATGAGCTTAAGCTTTCTGATGTTTCAGTTTTGATAATGTTAATGAGTCTTGCACGAAGCAGCAAAATCTATTGGAGTTACATTTAGTAAACCCATCTGATTAATCGACCAAAATTATGTTTTAAAAAACGATTTTTATCATTTGAATTAAACATTTAGAAAGTCTTTTATTGCTTTAAGACTTATTGAAGTGGTGGCATTGTAGCTTCATGTAAACAAACTATAATTTCCTGCTGGTATTTTGATTCAAGACAAAATGCGCTGGATTCCTGTTAAATTTTTGTAGCTAGTGAAATTAAAGTTACCACATTTAAGGAAAATAATTAAATTAACAAAACTATGATATTTCTTATTTTTTAGTTGAAAAATTATCAGCTTATTAGAATCCGCAATCCATGGGGAAACGAACGTGAATGGCAAGGTGCCTGGAGTGATGGGTAAGTAGTTTATAGCATGGATTGTTAACTCATGTCGATATAACCAAATAAGATATTTAAAAATAAATTAAATTAATTCATACCTTGTTAGTAGATTTTCTTATTTGTGTCCACTAATTCATTCTTATATCTGTATCTTTTATTACTTATGGCTACTAACTCATATCCCTTTAAATAATTTTATCTTTTATGGTGAAATCTACCTATGTTTATGTCACAAAATGCCTGGTTTTTCTGGAATTGGGATGTGAATTTGGTAACCCTAGAAATTTTTTAGGCTATACTCTTGATACCTTTCCTACTGCATGTTCTGTCTGGATATTAAGATTTGTATATTTTAGCTCAGATGAATGGCAAAAACTTTCAGATTCAGATAAAAGAGATATTGGACTAAGCTATGATGATGATGGTGAATTCTGGTAAGTTCTATGTTATTATTTTTAATTGTTTCATTTTTTACCAATTCTACTTCTTCGCTTTTATTTTTAATATTGAATAATACAGAATGGCAAAATTAATTATTAACTTAAAATTGATAGCTTTCTATGCTACTCGAAAATATTGACTTTGCTAAAATTAAAACTATTGTTTATACTTTTCCAAATCAATGGCATTTAGATATACTTTAAAAACAAAAGCTAGTTGTGATTTAAAGCTTTTATGTCAAAATCCACTTTTAATGTTCATTAATCAATAATAAAATAACTGCCAACTGTGTCTAATTGTCAAATGATTTTTGAAAACAACTTTATAGACATAGCCTGAAAGATTTTTTTAGCATCAAATAAATTTGCCTTATTTGTTATTTGGAAAATAATATCAGTAATCGTATGACGTTGGGAAGGAGTATTAGTAATCGTATGACGTTGAGAAGGATTATTAGTAATTGTATGACATTGGGAAGGAGTATTGGTAATCATATGATGTTGGCAAGAAATATTAGTAATCGTAAGACGTCGGGAAAGAATATTAGCAATCGTAAGACGTTGGGAAAGAATATTAGTAATCATATGATGTTGGGAAGGAGTATTAGTAATCGTATGGCATTGGGACGGAGTATTGGTAATCGTATGATGTTGGCAAGGAATATTAGTAATCGTATGACGTTGGGAAAGAATATTAGTAATCGTATGACTTTGGGAAAGAATATTAGTAAACGTATGACGTTGGGAAGGAGTGTTAGTAATTGTATGATGTTGGGAAGGAACATTAGTAATCCTATGACGTTGGGAAGGAATATTAGTAATCGTATGACGTTGGGAGGGAATATTAGTAAAACGTTGAATCTAAATAAACCGTGCAAGTAATCGCTAAAAAATTTTACAAAATTTTGGTCTTTTGGATGGAGGAAATTTAGGCTTTAAGGATTACAATTAGAATTTTTATTTTACAATATTTTACTATGGTATTAAATGCACAGCATCTTTGTTTTCATATTTTTTTACGTTATTCAACTTGATACATCAATTATCATTTACTTCCTATTTTAAGGAATGTGCTTTAAAATCAACTTACATTGATATGATGTTTTGATATACTGGACGACTTATCGCTCTGGATATTTCTTTTAGCTAATAATTTTGAATCTATAGCTGGTCATTCAATTGTTTCATTACAACATTTTTTTTCTAACTTGTTAAATATTGGTTAGTTTTTTCAATTTTTTTTGATGTATCTAAATTGGTGCAATATAGTTCATGTGTCATTTTATGTTCAGATCACTTATGTCTATGATGCATGTTATTTTATTATTTTTCAAAACTATTAAGTTTTTAGCTAATACCTTGTTGCCTGCATAGAACATTTTTAACGCTCTTTCGTTTTGATTTCCATTTTCATCATATAATCACCTTTGAAGACCTGGTTTAATTAGGTCCAGTTGGCTGATATTTCTTTGTTCTAAATATGGTGTTATAATAATGTTATGGTGTAAAATGAGAGATTAATAGAATTATTTTTTTTTTATTCAAAATCTCTTATAAACTCCTGTTTCTAATTCCTTTTTTACAATCTGAACAAAGCTTTGTTTAATATTTTTCATTATTTATATCTATATATTTGCTGTTACTGTCATAATTGCATACATACATACGTACGCACGCACACACGCATACACACACGCACATACATACATGCATACTACATACATACATACGTACATACATACATACATACATACATACATACATACATACATACATACATACATACATACATACATACATACATACACACACACATATACATACATAAATACATTAAAATAGTGAAAATAGAATATTAAATTCAAATTTTCAATACCTTTGGTATGTTTGTCAGGTTTTTGACATAAAGTGCAAGGTAGGCCTACATTTTGGCTTATATACCATTTAAAACTCCTTTGTGGAAATAAAAAAATATATAAAAGTTTTCTATTAGATAAATTTACAAAAAGGTTAAAACAGTTAAAAATTATTTCATAATAATGTAAATCCAAAAATAAATATCAATGAAAATGTATTATAAATATACTGATTGAAATAAATTTAAAATTAAAGAATCAATAAAATAATACTGTTAGGAAACAAGTATTGTGATAATAATTACATTCTATTCCATTAGATGCATCTATTTACTGTTTTTAAAACAAGCATTTCATTAATTGTTAATTTTTATTTCTTGAGAATTATATTCTGCCTTAGTGGAAGTTTTTGTCTGCAGAAAGTGTTACAATACACCCGCTCTAAAATTTGCATTGTTGGTCTTATGATTACGTATGTTTTGTGTTTTTTTTTTTTTCAATCAGGATGGAATACAGTGACTTTATTAAAAATTTTACAAAAGTAGAAGTTTGTATGTTGAGCCCTGATTCTGCTGGGGATTCTGATAGAAAATCTTGGGAAGCTGTATTAAATCAAGGGTCATGGCAAAAGCATGTGTCAGCTGGTGGATGTCGTAACTTCCCTGATACTTTCTATACAAACCCTCAGTACAGGTGTGTCAGCTTATTTTGTTTTACAAAGCTTCATTTTAGACGTTGGCAAAAGTGTTTTTTTAATATTTTTCTTTTAATATTTATATTAAATTTTGTTATTATTATTATCTTAATATTTATATCAAATTTTGTTTATTATTATATTAATTTTTATATTAAAGATATTAGTTGTTAGAAAACATTTTTTTAGACCCCGTCTGTCTGCCTGTTTGTTCCGTCCATCCATACTTTTCTCAGTAACCGTTCGTTATTTTTTTCTAAAATTTTGCGTGATGATAGGGGACTATAAAGGATGAATTATGACAAATTTTTCTGGAAAATTCACATTTCAGGGTAATAGGCCCAAATGTGGTCTAAAATTGGCATTTTTTTAATTTTAATTTTCTTGAAAATTTTTCTTTAGTTTTTTCTGAAATTTTCCGTATTAATTGGGGACTAAAATTGATGAATTGTGTCTGAGCTGGATTTTTCTGGAAAATTCTCGTTTCAGGGTATTAGGCCTAAATTTGGCTTAAATTTGACATTTTTAATTTTCTTGGAAACTGTTCATCAGTTTTTTCTAAAAAATTTTCATGACGATAGGGGACTATAAATAATGATTTATGACAGAGCTATATTTTTCTGAAAAATTCACGTTTCTGGGTAATAGACCCAAATATGACCTTAAATTGACATTTTTTAAATTTTCTTGGAAACCGTTCTTCAGTTTTTTGTGAAATTTTCCATAATAATAAGGGACTAGAGTTGATCAGTTGTGACCTTGCTGGAATTTTTTCAGGGTATTAGGGTCTTTGGCTCAAATGTGGCCTAGAATTGACATTTTTAAAAAATTTTCTAGAAAAATGTTCTTTGTTTTTTTCCTACAATTTTGCATGATGATAGGGCGTTATAAATTGTGACTTAATTTGATCTTCTGGAAAATTTTTGTTTCAGGGTAATAGGCCCAAATGTGACCTAAAATTGATGTTTTAATTTTTTTTGAGACTATTCACTAGTTTTTTCAGATGTGGGCTTATAATTACAGGTATATGGTCATTAGCATAAAAATTCTTAGGACCTGGAACCAGTCACCATAATATACTATATATTTTATTGTACTATATATTATAAATCAGTTTGTTAGAGAACTTCAGAATCTTTTTATGACAGTATTTTCAAAAAATTAAAGTGTAATAAAAATATAATTTGTATCAAATTGTAGTGGCAAAAGCTTTTTTTTCATCAATTAATGACTGATAAAAGGCTGCAAATTTTTAGGGTAAAGTTGGAGGATCCTGATGATGATGAAGATGTAGATAATTGTACAATTGTAATTGGTCTTATTCAAAAGGGCAGACGTAAGCAGAAACGTGTTGGAGCACAAAATCTCACAATTGGATTCTCAATCTATAAGGTCTTAGTTTCATTTTAAAATAGAGTGTTTGTTTACTTTTAAGTTATGAAATATAAGAAGAAAGTACTTCATATAATTTACTTTTCAAAGTTTATTTTTTTATCACAAACCCATCACTGAGGAAGGTAGACCTACAATAATTCACAGCTTTACCTTTATAACATTAGTTTTGGAAATTTTTTTTTTTCACATACTTTGCTGTTTGTAAAATATCATTTTCCATAGAATTAATGCAATTAAGTTATTGGCATTTCGATAAAATGATTATAAAAAGGATCCTTTTGCAATTACCACTTAATTTAAATTTTAACTTTTTCATGATGGTAGCAATTACTGAATGGGAATAGTAATAAATACTTTAATTGCAGCTTGAAGATGATTTTGAAGAATATGTATCAGGTGATCGTTTATCTAAAGATTTTTTCTTGTATCACAAGTCTTTTGCCAGATCTGAGCAGTTTGTTAACTCTCGTGAAGTAACTGGACGGTTCAGTCTACCCCCTGGTGATTATGTGATTTTGCCATCAACTTTTAAAAGCAATGAAGAGGGGGATTTTATTATGAGGATGTTCTCTGAAAAAGCACATAATTCATCGTAAGTAATTAGCATTCTAAGTTTTCATAGTAAATTTTAAATAATTGGCTATTTTTTGAAAAAACATTGATATCTTTGAAATTTTATATATTTTTGACACAGAAAAAAATTTTAAAAGGTATAACATGCTTCTATACATGATATAACTGTTTACTGTGGAGGGGAGATTATCACCTTCATGTGTCCTTGAAGCAAACTGCTGTTTTGTTTAAAATTTCTATTAGTTACTCTTATGGTGAAAAAATTTTATTTCAGTTTTACTCTGGTTATAAGTTTGTTTTATAACATTTTCACCATTTTTTCACATTTTAAAATTTAATATATGACTTAATCTACCATTTTTTCCAGCGTTTTGAATATATAAAATTAATCAACCATAGTAGTTTGTATTGAGTTTAGTAAAAGTAAGACATAGTTTGACTCACATTTCCAGAAATATTTTTTGACTATAAAGGTTCCTGTTCTAATTTTTAAAACCCATATTTCACACCAAATATTGTATAAAGTTTTGTAATTGCACAATCATAACGCATTTGTTGACTCATTTGTCTGTCGAAAAATTTCACATTCTTTTCGATTGTTTAAAATTAATTCTCTAAATGTATTTCAATCGTGTAAGAAGTTACATTTTTTTTTTTTTCACAATTTAATTTTGCATGGTGTTAAAATTCATTTAGTGCAAATCTAGGTACACATTAATAACGAAAATTATTTGAATGACAAATGCAGCAATGCAACTTAGTTTTGTTAGTTGGTTTTTTATTTGAACTTTAAATTCCCTTTTCATTTTGATCAGTTTTTAATTTTAGTTTTTAATTGATGAAGAATTTTAGCATTTTGCTTGTTGTCTTCAGATGTTACAATTTTGCATATCAATTATTTTAGATGTATGGACACACAGACGCAGATTGAATACAAGCCTAAAAAAGTGAGTCTAAATTTAACTTTAATGCAAGTGCTGTAATTTGTAATATTTATTATAGTTTTGCCTAATTTTTTATGTTATTTTTTATTTTTTTTCTAATTTCAGCATTTGCCAGAGAAAAACTATTGAGGTTTAGGGAGATATATATTTTATAACGTTTGTTTCACCAGCCATAATTTCGGTTGTTTTAGTCACAAATTTATATTTTTTTACTTTTCAGCCTTCACAGGACGAAAATAAAGCATTTGATGATAAGTTTAGATCTTTCTTTGAAAAAGTTGCAGGTGTTGTAAGTATTGATTTTTAAACTAATTGCTATCAGTATAATCTGGCGTATTTTATTATTTCATTAATGTAAATGGCTACAATGCATTTGCGTAAACTGGTTAATTTATTTTGAAAGTTATTGTGTAGCAAAAGAAAATAATTTAATTGTTAAAAAAAGTATTTGTGATTACTAGGTAGTTAATGAATTAACTTTGCTGATGTAATAATACCTGGAAAATAGTTTATAACTCGAGGCTAAACCTGGGAAAGTTGGAAATTTTCTGAAAAAAAAAGTCACTAAAAAGTTTTTTTCTTAAAAGTTATCTGATGAATAATTTTTTTTAAATCTTAGGATGAAGAGATTGATGCTTTCGAATTGCAAATAATTTTGAACTCTGGATTGAAAAAAGGTAACAAAGAAATTTTATCTAAGGTTCCTTGGTTTTTGACAGAAATTTTTTCCGAATCTAAAAATTCAAATATATTTTATATTTATATTTTGATATAAATATATGGTTTCATTTTTTGTGAATAAATTAACTTTAAATTCAAAACGATCAAGGAAGGCTGCATGTAAAATTCCTCAAAAAAGCAAATAGGTTTAGATAAACCAATTATTAATAACGTTTTCCATCAAGGTTACATTTTGCAAATAAATTTTTAAGTTTTTTGGTAAAATTTTCACGAATTGGTCAACCTAGCGAAATTTTGAAAAAATTTCAATCCTAAAAATTAAATGTCTGCTAGACTGTAAAATAATTTGCAAAATTATTTGCCTTTATTAAGAATTGGTATTTTTAGGCAAAAAACTAAAATTTTAATGAAAAACTTTTTTTTGAAAAAGCAAGATTTTATTTCTACAAAAATCTTGAAATTGGTCAAATAAAATTCCCAAAAAATTTAAATGACGTGAATGTTGATTCCTTTGAGTACCTTGAATAAATTTTTTGTTCGTGAAAATTAATCCATGCGAAATTTTCGGAAAATAGACGATTCGCGAAAATTAATCTGTGCAAAAATTTTGCATTTAGATTTTTAAAAAACACCTTTTTTTTTTAATTCCTGTGGTAAATGACCCACGATGCTATTGTCCAAACACACATTGGTTGCAAACATATCAAATAAATTATCAATTTTATACACAAAACGGAGATACTCTGATACATATGGTACGTGGTGTCCTCACGCAACAGAGTAATGTTTTGAACGTTTTTACTCAAATTATTTGCTGGTACTAGAAACCTTTTTCACAACTACAGCGTTTTGTGAGTAAAAGATTACGAAAATGTACAAAATGCTGTGAATGATTTATATAATAAAAGGGGAAACTATAAGAAATATGCTGATTAAGAACCATTTAATATTGGAAAGTTTGCGAGTGAAAATGGAGCGAATTCAACTTTAAGTACAAAAAGCAAATTTCTAAGTTAAACGAAAGTACCATACGATCTATGAAGCCGAATTACAAAGAAGAACTTAAACGTTCTGTGAGCAGGAAACTTATTCAAATGGTTATAAACAAGGTAAACATGGCGACCACTTTTGTTCGGGGAAGAACTCGATACCAAAATACAAAGCTATCTAAAGGCTGTTCGATTGCGTGTTGGACAACTCGCATATGCGATAGCACTTGCTATTGGAGAGGCGCTCATGAAAAATTGTCCCGTCAATGAGTTGTGAATTGATTTGAAAAATTCACATTGACCACAAAGTATCTTTCGAAGAATGTGTTATTTAAAAGTAGGTCGAGTTAACTTATTCCTGGTTCAAAACTCACTAAAGCTGGATTTATAAGCGCCAGTGATATAGGAATGATAACTGCAACGTTTGTGGGGGAGTTTTCTTCTCATATGTTTTTTATTTCATACACAGCTTGAGTAGTATTTATTCTCGGGTCCTGAATTAATTGTGACATCCATGTATTCATTTTAGACAACCTTTGTCCACTCCCTCCCCTGTATAGGTAGGTCACTTCAAAATTATTTTACATTCGCAAAAATTAATCAACATAAAATTAAATCCTCGCGAAAATTTATCCAACTAAAGTAAAATATTTAAAAGCATTCGATGTTTTGAAATATGTTTTATGACGATCTTAAAGAAAATGTTAGTTAAAGAGTATTCGAACTATCGAGGAAGTTGAAACGTTTTCGTTTTTGTTTAGAAATGGGTGGCAGAGAGTTTAGTTTAGAAGCGTGCAGGAGTTGCATATCAATGGTAGACCGTGACCGTAATGGCAAATTAGATTATAATGAGTTCCGTGAAGCCTGGCAAACGTTTATGAGTTGGAAAAAGGTTTTTGCTGAATATGACAAAGATAGTAGTGGGGACATGAGTGCTATAGAGCTACGTGATGCTTTAGCTAAACTTGGATTCAAATTGAGCACTCCTGCGCTCTCTTCAATCGCATTGAGATATGCGAATAAGAAGGGAAACGTTTCAATTGATGATTTCATACAAGCATGTTGTCGTATAAAGTCCACTTTTGGTGAGTTTTTTTTTTTTTTTTTTTTTTTTTTTTTTTTTTTTTTTTTTTGCATTTTGCATTTTGCATTTTCAATAATAATATCGTATTTTAATTTGGTTGATATGCTATTTGCTCAGCAAATAAACCATGAGATTTCATGATCACCTGAATGCAATCTTCATTTGAACAAGGCAGCATGAGTTGTAATCTGTCCTTTGTTTTTCTTGACTGACTTCTAACTCCAATAATTTTATCGATTTTTATTCTAAAGTTCAATACCTCAATCCTCGTGTTAATTTTGAGAAATGTTCCTTTTATATTTAAATAAATTATCGCTTAATATAGATATAATACAGTCTGAACGCAATCTCCTCACCAAGCCTGGTGATATTCTATTTAAGATCAAATTTTATATTTTTAATTGTTAATTTTTCCAATGAATTTATGATGATATTGTCCCTTGTTACTTTTTAGAATCATATCTCTCGTACCAAGGGAAATCCTTTAGTCTTGACGATGTAAGTTGTTTTTTTTTTCCTATAACTACAACAGGTTATCCTTAGCCTATATTAAATGTCGCTAATTTTTTTTTATATTGAATTTATTAAATAAATTTCGAGCTAACAGTTTTAATGAAAAACCGTGCTCGTTTTTGCAATTTTAATAAAAAATACTGGGATGCTAAAAAACTTAATTATTAAAATATAAATTTTCAGTTAAGTTTTTTTTTAAACTGATTTCGTTGTTTTGGAATTTGGGCGGTAATTACGAAATTCTACAAGTCTCAATTTCTTATTTTAGGGTAATTTATTTATATTTTTTTTCATTTGCTTAAATCAGTTTCATTTGCTCTTAAAATTATATTTTCAAAATTCTATTATTTTTAGAAATCTTTCTTCTTTTTAATAATTTCTTTTTTTTTTTTATAGTACATCATGTCGGCTATCTACACTTAACTCGTTATGCTGTTGTTGGCAGTGTTTTTAATTGATTCATCCAGAAATTTAATTTTTCTTGTTGTTGATGGTATTTTTTCTATGTAATTATAACTAGTTATCTAGTGTTTATTTAAATTTTCTTGCTTTTTTTTGGGGGTATTAATAACTTTTAGGTTATTTATCTTATTCGTGCATTTTTTTATTTTCTACTCTGAAGATTCTATTTTGTAATACATTTACTGTTTTTAATTTTACTTTTCCATAGCACGCCTTTCACTTTAATATTTAATACATAATCTTTATTATACTAGATTTTCTTTTATTAATTTGATAATATGTATGACGACGACAAAAACTAAAATACGCTTATGCAAAGAAAAAAAAATTTTTAATCTATTTTGTATTTTTTTGCCTCAAAATTGTTTTAGTACGACTGTAATTTAAAGGATTGTCAGCATATCATATTTTTCGAGGACTGAAAAAAGAAAAAAAAATAGAACAATAATTTTTGTAACACCTTCACCTGTGCGTGCGTGGGTGGCATTTCAGTTTTCAATTTTCTCATAAAGCTTTACTATTATTATTTCTGGTTATTTTGAAATGTCTGCCAATTTAAACTTTGTTTAGCCGAAAGAATTTGGGAAATATTTTTCCTGGTTATTGTCGCGTATAGGTCATTTTTTAGATAATTCAAAATTTGATAAAAAAAAAGCAAAAGTCATTTTAAGGAAATTATTTTTGGGCCTTGAATTCTAATTTTGCATTTTGCTCAGAAAATTATTTTCCAGCTTACCCAAAATTTTGTGTGAGGCTGGAAAACGACACATCCTTTTTTTTATTATCACGTGTCAGCCGTTTCAGGAGCTATTGAGACCTCAGGTACGAGACATCAATTTTGGGATTTCAATAATCCTCGAGAAATTACAGTCCACTGAAGCTAAAAGTTAATATATTTGGAAAACTTGATTTCCTTAAAACGTACGCGATTTGACTAATGTCTCGAATAAACAAAAATGATAAAAATTACTAAATTTTCCCGAAATGTTTCGGATAACTTCAGTATGTATGTTTGATAGACGATGTCAATCACAGATTGTAGATCAGTAAATAAATATGCTTAAGGGGCAAGAACCCGGTATATAAACATTGAACAACCGTTCAATGTATATATACCGGGAATCATACCAAGCTCAGTAGAAGTTGAAGTAGAGGCTTTTCTATCAATGTTGAAATTTAGAAATGGCTATTAATGTTGCGGCTTTGGCATATAACGATGGGTCAGTTGTGTTTTGAATGTTTTAAAAAAATTTTAAATTGACGTTGGTGCTGTTGGGAAAAAATTTGGTTTCTGTAAATAGTCCTACTAAAAAGTCATTGTCCTGGTAAGAAGAGAAGGAAGCGGAAAAGAAGTATTAAGAAAGGATTTATAGACCAAGGAATGGATAATGAGAGTTTTGTGTTGCAGGAGGTTTTTAACTTTTATTTATTGACAATTTATACTCTTTTTTTTTAGTTTGATTTTTTCTCATTTTTCATATTTCCGCTCATTCTATTCAGTCAAAAATGTAATATTTGGAGCAACATTTATGTTAAGGCTTTGAAATTTTCACCATTTATTCACATTGAAAATAGGTCTATGGAATGGTAGCACGTTGATCAACATTGTTTTACAAAAAAAAAATTTTTTTTGCCTTTAAATCGTGTTGGCGGATGTCATTATCAAAAAGTGACTAATGATTGGTACATAATTACTTTAAATTTTATTCTATCCAAATACTGAGGTACCCAGCACCAACTATGATCTAACTCACAGCTTATTGGATTTTTCTTTTTCACGACATTTGAGGTGATATTAGTGTCTATATATTATATATCTGTGTGTTCAGTGACATCAATTTTTTTTTTTTTTTTTTTTTTTGTTCAAATTTGTATTTTTTATTGTAAACAATGCTATTCATACATTAAAAGCTCCAGAAATCGATATATTTTGGAAACTATGTTTTTTCTACAGTAACCACCTTAGCTTGCTTAGTCGGCACACAACCCTTTTTCGATAACGCCCTACGCATTTAGGGAACGTTCAAAAATTCTTTTAATACCAATTGCTTCCATTTCTGGTGCAGAACCGTTATATTTTAAGGTACAACAATGGCTTTCTTTCCGCACATCATACTGATCAGGGTCTATTTCTTTTAAACTTAATGAGCAGGATTTAAAAATACGAAACTTTACCATTATCAATAGATATTGCAATAACAACACCGTTGAGAGAGGAGAAGCCGCGTCGTTGCCAACTTCAATCGCACGATACAGAAGTGTTTATAATATCCACTTCTAATATCTTTTTCTGCACCATGCATCGTTTCTTCAACAACCAACTTAGTTATAGACGATACTTTTGCCGCTAACTTATCATAGTTGTTTCGAGTCCTAGGTTTTGGCATATCCATTAACGACGTAAATTTCTGTATACCGGCATAGCCATGGCCAAGGATTCTGACTGTATAGGTCGTTCTCAAATTAACGTCGAAGCTTTTTTTACTCTGTGGAATTTCAGAGTAAGTTTTGGTTGATGTAAAGAAGTCTTAAGCAAATTCACACTAGATACATTCGACATAAAGTAACGAGGAGAGATTTTGTTTTTATAGCGGCATCGTCACAAAGACGTAGTGACACAGATTTACAAAATGCTCACAAAAATGTATTGAAAACTTTGTTTGAAATAGAAAGATCAATCAATCTATATCCAGAAACATTATCTTTTTTTTTTTTTTAATTTGAAGGCTTTAAAACATGAAGAGGACAAACTTTTGACGTAGAAATATCTATACTATTCGTAGTGGATTCAGCATTGGAAACAGCAGTAATCGGTGGATTGATGTCGTTGTTTACATCAGTAGCAGTGGTAATTTCAGTAGAATAAGTTGAAGATAACTTGTTAATGCTCTTAGTACTTACATTATTTACAGAGTCCAATTAATTATTTACAGAGTCCAATTAATTATTTACAGAGTCCAATTAATTATTTACACTTTCTAATTCATTATTTACAATCTTTTTATAAAAAAAATCCTTCGCTTTTTGGATCTGGCAGTGGAGTTTTTAACTCTATCTTTTGACATTTTGAATAATCAGAATTGCATGAAAACTCGGATACCGGTAGATATAACTACTCATAACAAGAACATATCACAAGCAACAATATATTTCGGTAAAATATGCCTCCAACATACCATAGGAATAGATACACTCAAGAGATAGATTTTCCAAAAAGTTTAGAGAAATATATAATAAATCATTTTTTCCACCTTCAAGTTGAAATATACATAAGAAATTATATAGCGTGATTCTTCATAGCTCAAAGTACAAAAGTATGTAAAAAAAATTAAAATCAAATCTTTAGTGAATTTCATGGAGGCTTCCCCCTTAATTAATTCCCCGTCGAAGCCTACAGACCTGTCCTTGGCCGTGAATATCAAAGAGCTCAACTATGCCAGATATGTGTATTTACATAATAATTAGAGCAAAATAATCCAACTGTGACTTATCTTTTAATGACTTCTCTTAATGAGTGATTCAAGTGAATATACCTCAATATGCAACCAAAGGTTTCATGCTTATTGCAATCATTAGGTAATTACATATCTAAGATAAAAAATATTTATAATATCCAAAAATAAATTATTTAATCCATACTTTCACTTTTAACATTGAGCATGACATTTTTGTTTAAATGTCTACATTTGGAGACAAATTCATTCTTTTTATTCAACATATTTTTGTTGTTGAGATTTTTGATGATGTAAAGCTTTTCTGCAATACAAAGGTTGCTATTATTTGAATGCAATTCCCTTTTATTCTCTTAATTTTAATGATAGTCCAATTTATAAAGTAGTGATGTTGTTATCTTTCAATTTCCATACATATTTTGATAGAGCGGTTTCATTTTTATATTTTTTATTATTGAATGATTTTGTGTTATTTCTGTATCTTGATTTAAATTGAGTTTCGGAAAGACCAATGTATATGCGTTTTTCATTATTATTAGTGTTGGAAACTTCTTCTTGATAAATTATTTTTTTCTGTAAAGCATTGATTATTTAGTGGGCAAGTCGTTTTATTTATACAATTGCATCCAAATTTTTCTAGCTTGTGTGTTAAAATGTTTTTATTATGTGTAGATATTATGGAGTTGATGTTTCTCATACAACTATAGCTTAACTTAACAGTGTTTTTATTAATGATTTTATGGAGCTTTTTACCGGGTGGGAAATGTTTATTGATAAGTTTGAAGAAAGTTTTTCCTATGTTAGTTTTAACGCTTGTTGAAAAAGGTGGATTGTACCATATAATTTTTCTTTTTCGGATCTTCATTTTTTCTCTTTCATATTTTTCAATTTGTTTTGGTTTCATGAATTTTAGGTTAACATTACAGCCGCTGGATTTTAAGGCATTTTCATAGATGTGAGTAGAGCTGTTGAATATCTTATGATTTGAAGAAATATCTGATATTCTTTTGTTAATTGTATCAGGTAAACTATTGATGGATTGTTGGTGGATGGTTAGAAAATTTATTTAATATGGTTTGAATGTATTGTTATTCAAATATATATTATATATATTATATATATATACTTTTTCGGTATCTAGTCTGTAAAGGTCTTTAACCTTGAACAGTATAACCCGTCCCTGGAAGATAGCTCCAGGGACGGGTTATACTGTTCAAAAGCATCAAATAAATTCCGTACATCTTTGTGGAAAACATTTTGGTTTGATTTCTTTGCATCTTGCTGCTCTTGAACAGTTGCAATATCATGCAATTATTTTCGGCTGTATTCAAATTCCTTTAGAACTCGGACTAATTCCGGTCCACAAACACACAATCTCCTTAAAGCAGCTTCATCTTCTTTCAGTTCAATTGCCTCTCCAACACCTTTTACAATAGCATTTTTTTGCTCGTGCCTTTGAATCATAGCAATTAAAGAAAATTTTTTGTTATATTTCTGAACAGCGTAATAATGAAAATATCCCTCATGTAATGATCTAACAAACTCCAGTTGCATTTCAAAACGCAAAACAACATTCCAAAATTTGAATTATAGGCACTGATTCTCCCTTACGGTTTCCCGATCATCTTGTTTCATAGGATTTATTCCACTATGCAACTGACAATATTTGGTATAAGCTTTACACTTCAAGATGCTTAAGGTGACATCAGTAGCTTGATGAAGATATCGGCAGGCACTGAGTGACATGTTTTGCGTTTAACATCGTATCAGCTTTTCCAGAAGTAGTCACGCCAGCTGTAGTAAGCATGGATTCCTAACCATTGCCATCTAGGATATCTCCTATGAATAATTGCCATGTTTAATGGAAATATTCTTTGCGTACGTATTTCAGATATACGATCTCCATTTTCTGACTTGCAACGTAACTTTTAAGTTGTTAGACTAATAAGTGATGTGGCAAATTTCGGGGCAGAAGTGTTATAACATGTATCAGACGCCATTTCTCACAAAGCTCGGAAAAAAAGTCTCCGAATAAGGAGAAATTTACTATCTAAAAAGTTTCTTTAAATTCCTTATTTTTGTTTAACAGAATATGACAGAGCGTTTTTCAAAGCAACCTTCAGTAATATAGTCAAATTACTCACCAATGCACTTCATAACTGTGATCTCAATGCTCCCATCATAGCAACAAATTTATCTTTACCAAAGAGATACAGTCCAATTCATTTCTTTTGCAATAACGTACAAAAGTTGAAAAACATTCATGACTGGTATTTGACCTGGATTTAGATATTTTACTTGCTTCTGGAAAAGCTTCATGGAATGATGGATTGTGGATGGAGACTGAGCTTCTTCACGAAAAAAAAGGCAGAAGCGGTTTCCGAGATTTAGCCATCAAATCATTACTGCTTTAGACGGAGTATAACGCATACTTACATATAAAAGGGATGGTATCACTTTAGAGAATTTTCACCGTCACTGCATAAAACAAGGAACAATTTTTCAGCTAGAGTCTCTGTTTAAATGATTCCTCTTTCCCTCTATCTATAACAAAGAGACATGAATAAGTACCCATTCTAGGAATTACCAAGAAAAGTTTTGCTCCAGCTATAACTCTTCTGTATTAATTAAGTCATACACATTTTGAAGCCAACGAACACCAAAGTTTGTTCTATCAATTGGCACTAAAGCATCCTGCAAAAAGGTTTACTAAGATTATTTATTCAAGTTCATATCATTGAGCTTAAGTTTGAACCGCATTGAAAATAGCAAAAAACTCAAAAATTGTGAAAAATGAGGTTTTAACTCAAAAATTTTGGCATAGCATCTGTGTTTCTCCTGAGCAAGTTTGAGACCAAGAAAATAATTATTTTTTGATATCTCATAATTTTAGTACTAGTTACTGACCTAAAAACTCCCTAGCAAAAATAAGCCTAAAAATTGGATTTTGTTGCTATGAACTTTTCTTCTGAAACAAGAAGTTATATTAGGTTCATTTTTACCCTGCGGAGAAGAGTGCCTCACCATAACAAAGACACATATAGTTGTTACATTACTGTCTGTATGATATAAAGATTCTTTGAGGCGTGACAGGAAAATCGCTCACCAGAAAGTTTCACTGGGTGAATTTACTCCTATCAAATTACCCCCGGAAAACCCCCCCCCACCCCCCACCCCAATTAATTAAACTAAAAGCATGAAGGCCCAGATTTGGCGTAAAAATGCTAGTAAGTGTGCAATGTTACTGTTTGCTTCATCATGAAGCAAACATTAAAAAATGAAAGCTTTTATAAACGTCTGCTCTTGTTGAATATTATTTAAATCCGTTTTAAAAATCTATTTTAAAAGTATATTATAAAAATCTATTTTAAAAACTAATTAATGCCTAGCTTTTGTAAAAAAATTTGATCTTTAGCTTTCTAGCGAGTAGGTTCTTCCAGTCGCATAATCAGTTGAAACTAAGAAGCAATTTCACAACTACTGAAAAAGGAGCAAGGATATTGTTTAAAGATGGTTTTATATATGTTTTTTTTTTTCAAAAAAAAACTTTGAGAATGACTTGACATCGAGGGATCGTGTCAACAAAAGGACATAAAGAATTTTGATTTTGAATAAGTAATTTTTTTTTTAAATTCTAGTCAGACATTTAACTATATTTATTACGATACTATTTTTAAGAAAGTTTTAGATTAATACGCTCCCGTCAAAAGTAAGATTATAAGGGGAATCAATAAACCTTTCGTTTCAAAAATTGTCAGGAAAGAGCTCAATTAAAAATTCGCGCAAACAAGTCTGGCGAACAACGCGATTTAGAAGCTTATAGAATCCATCGTAATTATGTTGTTAACCTCATTCGTAGAGAGAAAAAAACATTTTTTCGC
>JAUZNK010043617.1:0-16835 GCA_035046665.1 Euphysa ruthae | reverse complement strand
GTTTTGCTCAGAAACTCAGAGATAACATGGAAATAAATTTCCGCCAGAGGTGGGAGTCGAACTCGTAACCTTTCGGTTCGGAGTCAAACGACCTCACCACTGTGCCAACTCCGCTATAACTCGAACTTATGAAAAGAATGTCAAAAAGAAACCCAACAAAACACAACAAGATATTTATTATGCGAACTTGATATTTTCTGCATTGTTGTAATAACCTTGTGTGCCAGTGACGTCACGATTTTTTTGATACTTTTAAATCCTGGGGTTTGACAAACTACGTTTATTTCAAACTTGAGTTTTTAATATATTTTAATAACTATTTTTTGAAATAATATTTGTAACAACATCTTTGAAATAAGCAGAGGTCATTTTGTGGTGGCACCCTTCCTTTAAAATCTTTGATAACAGTTAAAGTATAGATAAAGTATCACTGACATAAGCACAAAACTTGTGTAAAACATGCAAAACTGTTATTTGATTCTATCAATAATTTAAAACTATCTCAGTTAGGGCACATTGACATTTTATTTAATCATACTGTGATTAAATATATTTGCATAAAAATACGTGAATGAAGTGTGTAACTTTCGAAATATGAACATCGTTTCTTCGAATAATTTGAGAAGAATTGGAATTTTAATTAATATTTTCTTTCTATTTATAGGTAATTATTTTTATTTCTTGATTATTATTCAACAATTATGTCTCCATAGACTACCAGACATTTTATAGTGTCGGTTATCTTCTCGAACCCAGAAAATGTTTAAACACTTGGAAACATAAAAATAAGTAAAAGATGCTTTTAATAAGAGACTACCGTTCCAGGTGATAAACTCAAAATATCAAATAATTAATACACAGATAAAATATAAGTTGAACTGCCACGGAGACTGGAATACGCCATCACTAGAACCGGTTTGAAAAATTTCATCGAGCAGTAGCGGGTATCAGTCAAAGTATTTGATTTTTTTTTTTATTTTATTTTTTTTTTTTTAATAGCTATAAAATTCATGATTGCTAGCGGGCCATTTAAATCATATAAATGTTGTTAATGAAGGTCAAATATAAATATTAAAATATTGTTCGCGTATCTAAATTGCATCTCAAATCCTACAGAATTCTCTTTAGCTAACTAAGCCTTAATTTTTCATTTTTATGATTCTCTTTCTGACATTTAGATAGTCAATCCTATTTTTTAATTATGAGCTAGAATCTAATTTTAAATACTGGTTTCACTTAGATTCAATTGAGAGCCTCGGTGGTTTTTTTGCAGAGCCTCTACCAATAACTTATGTATACCTTTCTGAAAAATTAAGCTTTAACTGGAAGTATGACCAGTCCGATGATTTATATCGAGTTCGATACGGAATAATAGATGAAGAACTAAACATATTCAAGCTGATTTTGGTATCGGTTGCCGGTGAAACAGCAGCGATTCAAAACCCAAACAGGATTAATTTTGTTAACGAAGTTCTTGAGATAGAGAATTCGAATCATTCAGATGCAGGAGTATACAGGTGTGAGTTGAATTACAACAGCCGTACGTTAATTAGCAGCACAGTTGTAATAGTAGTAGGTAAGCAAACCGATAATATTTTCATTATTAAAATTCGATTTACAAGTCATTTAACAGAAGTATTCATTATTAATTTACTTTAGTTTTCAGCACATAATCCTTTTACTAAATTTAAATTTTCTACTTAAAGAAAAATAGACAAGCATTAGAAGGCCAGTAATCTGACTCTGTATATGTTATATACTGCTAACCTTGCATACCGTGTTCATCGAATTTTAGCACATTCCACAGCACATCGCATAACATAGTATATTATGTTAAGAAGAGAATTTCACCATGAATCTATTCTGGCATTAGGATTTTTATAGAATTTCCTGCTGCCCCGATACTCCTTTTATATGAAATTATAATTTAATAATTCTTTATTTAGATGTAACGAAAATTAACTGCAGTGTGTCTAAAAAAACTCCACATGAAGGAAATAATATAACAATAAAATGCTATTTAAAAGCAAACACAGTTCCGATCTTAAATTGGTATTCAGAGAATACGTTAATTCAAGAAGGTACAACTCTAATTCTGAAAGAAGAATCGGTTTATCTCACACAGCTGTATGTTGAGAAAGCTAATCGAGCATCACTGAAATATAAAGTTAACTTGGCATATCCTGGAGTTAGTGAAAAGCTTCTTCACACTTTCCATTTTGAAATAACGTGTATGTGGATTTTATTTTAATAGTTAAACCCCCATCTAACTTATAGGAGGAGGTGGTGTGTGGTAATATTTCGTCTCAAAACATAATCGTATTGGAATAGTTGGCGAAATCAGCAAGGGTGCAATTTTCAATTTTCTCAAATAAAGAATATCAAAAGGCATTCTTTTTTGAGCAAATTTCAGTCGTAGATAGGCAAATACTTAAATTTCAATTCGGAAGGTATTTTAAGATCCTTAAATCCTATCTACACAATTTTTATGATTCTAGATAAAGGATGTTGATATAAATAGATAGTGTTTATGGTAAATTAGTAGAATTAACAAAAGTTATAAAATAATATACTATGATTTTTTTGTTGTTACTCCAGTTATGAAATCATGCATTAATTAGCTGACAGAATAGAATAATTATTTGATTCTTACTCATAGTTCCTCCTGGTAACACAACTATCTTCAGAGTAAATCCCCGATCAAAGATTTTATTCGCTGATACAAAAGTAATTTTCTCATGTAATGTTAATTCTTCACCTCCACCTACTTATACCATCACTCACCAGAACAAAACTGTTGTTTTGAACAATAGTAATTCTGGCGAATATATAATCAATGAGTTTTCATATTCTCATGAAGGTATTTATGAATGTACTCCACGAAATAAATTTGGAAATGGAACACCTAGAAAAGTCAAGCTAACATTTGGAGGTAAGTATTAAAATTTTGATATGTTACGCTGTTTCAGGATATTTCAACAGAAATTGAGTACTCTTTGCCTGTCCTTTCCCTGTGTTTTAATTTCGTGATGAGAGTATACATAGTATAACATAGTTATTTTAAATTGGTTGCTTAAATAAATTTGAAATGATCCTCAATATCAAAATGATAAATATATACATAATAAAATAATCCCGTTTTTTTTATATAGAACACCCTTTTTTCTAGGTTTCATATCAATGCACTAAAATCTTATTTAATTTCAGTTTTCCCTAATTTCATAAAGCAACAAACAGAAACCGTGATATCTGAAGGAAAGCGGTTGAATTTAACATTTACTGCTATAGCCAATCCTAAACCAACTTTTGAATTGTTCTTTAATGGAGATCAAGTCGAAGAGACATCACTAAACTTTTCTGTTACAAGCTCAACGATATTCAACGACCAATCCACATATATATTGCAAATTTACTTGTCTTCAGAAAGTGTAGATCTTCGTTATTTAGGACAATTTAGATGCGCTGTGGGGAACGAACTAGGAACTGTTTACTCAACCAATAATCTCAACGTTACATGTAAGTATTTCAGATATTTTGCATTGAAAATCAACCCAAAGTTGCTTGAGGCTAGTTATTCTTAAAAAATTTGACTTTGCGAGGAAAATATATCATTAGTATTAAATTTCAGCTTATTACACAATGGTTTTCCTATAATCGTTGTCTGGCAGAACTGAAAGTTCATCGATCTCCGGATCCTAGAGGCGTGGTTTGGAATACACCTCGGAACCAATGATTTTCTATACCGTAAGCTCAAATGGGAGCTCTTAGTACACCAGAACTAAACCAAACGGACCCTTCTGTATTAAATTATTTTGAAAACTATTTTTTGGCCCCACTTTAAAAATACAAATATCGCGACAGTGGAAATTCGTTGCTAATTTCACTTATGACTGTAATTTGATATTCGTTGAAAGGCAACATTGGTAATATATAACTGAGACTACCAGGATCTCTTCAATATATTTTGCGGTTTTCCTAATCTTTTTGTTTATTCTTACTGCTATCGTCCATTTCATATTCCAATTGAAGTTTTAACGTTACTGTATTGTAATATTTACCATCAATGTCATCAATATTCGAGTCATAAGATCTCATTTATTTATATTGATATTTTTAATTTTATTGCAAAATATTTTTTTTTTTATGTTTACTATGAACCTTATTATATATGCATATATATAATAAAATTGTTTATTTATGCTATCATGTATTGATATATCTATAAAAGATTTTAACAGTTAATCTTATGCACTCAATAAGCCATGTGAAGATTATTGCTATTTAAATATGGTATGTTAAGCCATGTGTGGTATGCCATGTATTGGTATGACATTAATTTAGAAAATATTACTTTGAGAAATATGATATAACATGTAAGATTATATAATGTTTTTAGATTTAAATTCTTCTTTTGAATAATATCTATTTTACAATCTAATGTGATGTTTACATTCCCAAATATTCAAATGATTTTATGATCGAAAATTATCATAGTGATATAGTAGTTTACATATATAATTTTGGTTATTTTCTTTTTGTATTTTTGGAAACAACTTACATGTTAAAATTGAGATTTAAATAAAAATTTGATATATCTTAAGAGAATGGTTATACTGAACTTCAATGGTTAGCCTGAACTTCAATGGTTAGCCTGAACTTCAATGGTTAGCCTGAACTACAATCCATTTTATTTAATTGTTTGATATTGTTAATATACATTTTTTTTTTTTTTTTTTTTTTTTGCAATTGGATTTTCATTGTAAGTAATTGACTATATTTCTTTCGAATATTATTTAAATTCACTGATAAATCTAATAGACAATAAAATTCGTAGGAAACATTGGGAAATAAAACTCACGATAAGTAAAAAGGCATAAGGGAGCAAAAAAGTCCTAATAATATTCAGTTTATAAAAGTACTGAACTCGAAAAGACGCTAGGCTGCATTATTATTTTTTTATTATAATTTTTTTCATTGAAAATTCGAGATGGAATCAGATTCACTCCTTTGACATCCATGGGCAACATTACTTTCATCTTTGGACAAAGAAACACCTTAAAATGTTTTGCGATTGTAAACCCAGGTTTAATACGCTATACTTGGAGAAAAGACAATATGAAAATCAAAAATGATAAAGAAGAGTTGGTTATAGAAGAAATAACATTTGATCATCAAGGACGGTATACTTGTACGGCGACTGATGGAAAGGAATCAATAAACAATACAATAAATATCAATGTTGCAAGTTAGTATATTAGCACGGTACTTATAGAGAGTTACTTTAATCCGTAGTGGGAGGATTTTCTTGGCTTGGATGTCATTTTCGAGAATGGGTGGGAAATAAACTTATATATCTGGGCTACCTGATTGTTCCCTGTATTTTATAAATAGGAAGCTATAAAGTGTTTGTTAGGTCACAATTCAAATCAGTTTAGATAATAACAAAACCTTTTTTTATTTTCTGAGCTGTTTCTACATTTTATTTTTTGCTGTAGAAACAGAAATCTTCAGCGTTTTTTTTTAACTGACTTAGTAACAAAAAATTGTTTAATAATAAATGCAAACTATATCAGTATGAGGCTATCTGAAAATCTCGTTGAAAATTAATATTTGATGCCACTTTAAATATGTTTCCCTCTTATTCCGCGGTAGAGCGCGTTTTCAAACCAGAATTTGTCGCGGAGTTAAATTCCTTTATGAATTCAAATTAATATGTATTTATATATTAGATAGTCTATTTAGTGTGAGGTAAGGTTATTAGTTTCACTATGTTTTTAATCACTAAATAATACTTTCAGTCTTTAAGCTAAATGTTTGAACGTTGTTTTTATCTGTGTCAAGAATTACAATTTTGTAAAAACAGCTTTATCTAATAGGTCTTCCAACCATATATTATCACCAAAAAATAGTTTCATCATCTTTTGGTGAAAACGTGACGGTTTCATGCATATCACGTGGTTTTCCAACCCCATCAGTAATGTGGTTTATGGATAGCTCAGAGGAAGTACTACATTATGGAAACGATTTAACTGTAAATGTTGAAAGATTTGGGGAAGGCGTATTCGTTTTTAATTGTTCTGCAATTAATAAATTTGGATATGATAGCAAGTTGATCACTGTTATGATTCCAGGTAAAGATTCTTTAGGTTATAGGTTCTTGAAATTATTTTTCATGACAAACATTGCAAAATAAACTTTGCCTTGTAAAAAAAAAAGAAGTTTGAGGAAAAGGAACAGATCTTAAATTTATTTTTTCAGATGACAGTTAGAAATTATGTTGTGCAATACATTAAAGCAGGTCACAGTTTACAGGATTTGTATTTCGCATTTTTGAGAAAACTGTAAAAGTTAATTCCGCATTAAGTAATCTGTTAGCTTTTTGTCTTTCTAGCCCTGCACTTAGCAAATAATTACATAGCTTGAATTCACAGTTTATGAGTGAGCTATTTGTCGAAAAGTTTTTTCTGTAAACTTTGGATAGAAAAAGTTTTCACCAATGTTATAAAGCCAATTTCATGAAGCATTCACGTCTGATACAATTTCAAAATAAATTAAGGAAAAAAAAACAATTCCTTCTGATTCATAGGCTAGAAACACTTTCTTTATTTTGTATAGAAATAAAAATTTATTATATGTTTTACTTGCGGCATAATTGTTAATTCTATTAATTCTGTTATAAAGATATTTTATACAATGAGACTTAATTTAAAGTAGATTCATTATTCACATGAAATTTTGCAGGGAAAGGCTTGTATTATAGCTTGCAATGCGTCTAAATGCTATAAATTGTAGCTAATAATACCTTTAATCATTGTTACAATTGTCATTTAATCAATTAATCAATCAATTGTTATTTAATCAATTAATCAATCAATTGTTATTAGAGCATTTATCAAATTGAGTCATAAAATAAAATTTCTACTTATAAATTTGCATTAGGGTTGAAAAAATGATTTTAAAAATGGGTTTAAAATATGACTCCTGAGAAAAAAGCACACAATTTTAAAATTGGGAAAAACTCTGAGGGTAAAAATCTGCGAAGTATCAATGAACAATATTGTTTGTTTGAAAAAGTTCTTTTTTATTATTTTATGAATTAACTCCATTAAAAACAAGCATGTGATCTAATAAAAATTTACACTTTTAGAGAAAGCTGCCATCGGAGATGAGAATACTTGGCTGTACATCTTCATTGGAATGTCATGTTTCGTAGTAGTTGTCATTATACTGGTAACTAGCTTTATATGTAGAAAAAAGTAAGTATGTTTTTAAATAAATCTTACAGATTTCTGTTATAGGTCAGTTTGCTAGTAGTCAATACATTTTTGTCCAATGAGGAACACAATAAAGGGTTATCTGAGCATCAATTTATATATATATATATATGCGATTCATATGATTAATTTCCATGAAATGTTTATATTTATTACGCAAGAGGTCTAAATAAAACTTCAGTGAATGGTACAAAAAAAAAGCGAAATTTTTCATCTTGTGCATCCCAAAACTCTCGGAATTGGAGTTGCTGGTTTAAAAATTTTCTAGAAGAAAAATGTTATGTCAATATCAGTAAAATATGATTATTGTATTTTCTGTTCAAGAAATAAACAATAGTCAGATCCTACACTAATGGACTTTAATTGCTAAGTCATATAAACTTTTGCCTGTTCATAGAATTTTGTGGTATCTGAGTAAATAATAAGGCCTTAAATAAGGTTATTGTTACTGCTGATTATTTCATTCTTTTTACGTAATTTAGTAGAAATCTTCTGTTGTTTTATTTTTTTATACATCCAACACGCACACACACACACATAAGTTTTAATTTTGAGTTCATCTTTTCTCTAGTTTGACTAGTTCGTAGTTTTAATAAAATTTCTATAACACGGGCTCGAAATTTAACAAAAAGTTTAAAAATTTTGAATTTTTCTTGAAAATCTTATCTTATTATTTATCAGGGATGATACCAAAGACGATGTCGACAAAGCAAATAACTCTAATAATTCTACAAAAGCAAATCAACGCAGTCTAAATTTAAATCCTGTATTTAAGCCGAGCGTCTACGGAGTCCCAGCACTGATAAATAATTATTCTCATTCAAGCGCCCCAAATTCACTGAGTTCGCTTAGCATTTCGAGCAATTATAAGAGCAATGAAATATTTGACTGTTTTGGTAAGTAATAAAATTTATTCTAACCTACACGAAATCGGTCATGGTTCCTTTTATTACATTTATTTTCTTCGAATAAGGGATATATGTGTAGCAAGGGCAGATATATTAAATCGACTGATAATTGTGATACCATATAAAACTTTTTTTTTTTGTTGATACTGAGTTAAACTTAACTGTTATGATTTTTAAGTGGTTGCTTCAATTTTACACGACTTTTCAAACGGTGCCTTATGTAATTATTCCTCTTTGAATTTTGGAAGGACTGAGTAACACTTCCTGTTTTTAAAATTTCTGGTTAAAGGTACGACTATTCTAAATATTGCCTATATAGTTTTTTTCCTTTACTTAATAATCTTTGAGTATGTTTTAAACAAAGATATCTTATCATGATTTTAAATACCATTTCAGCTCATCAAGCTCAACGTGGGTATACTGACCTTTATGACTATCTGAATTAACAATTCAGGAAAGCATGGCTCGGTTATTTTTTAATTTCAAATTCTTTGTAATATGTGGTGCTTTTTTCACATTTGGAGTGGGTGTTGGTTTGGAGTTGTTGTTATATGATAGAAACATTGCTTATCATCTCCATTGATTCTACGTATTTTTCGGGATCTTCTGTTGTTGTGAGATTTACATTATATGGTATAGTTATAAACAAATTCACGTAAGATCTCCCTCAAGTCACCATCGAGTTACAGTGTTAGCCGAACTATTATTTCTAGCATTGTACGTGCAATTTAGAATGTTCTTCGTGAAAAAAGATTTGTTTCACAATCCTCATCTAAAGAAAAATGGAAGTACAGCACAGGAGTTATAAATTATTGGGAACTTTTTTAATTGTAAAATCAACTTTATTAGGTGGCATGTGCATGTCCCAAAAAAAGAATAATTTCTCCCAAAATCAATTAAGTTCTTTATTAGCCTCATTGCATTGGTATTTTCAGTTTGCGATAATGAATTTAAGCAGTTCTGTGTTTTAGTAATGAAATTATTTTTTCTATCGGTATCAAAATTGTGTTTATTTTCTTTTGCTATTTTTTTCAAAATTATTGGAACCATAGCAGCTTCCGTCAAGCCAAGCGTGCAAGTATATCATTACATTTATTTAGGCTTGTTTGCTCACTTTTTAAGAAATGGAAATCGACCTCCACTATGTGTTATTTCAATAATATCGAAATTGTAACCTACACGTTTTGTTATAATTTACTGAGAAAATGTCATTTGTCACGACTTCCTTCTCAAATTTTTTAAAACTGAATTTTTTGAAGCACAACATCAAAGTAAGTTTTTATATTTCGTTTTAAAACGCTTTTAATTGTTAAAACTTGGAATATATATTTTTTTATTTTAAATTTATTTACCAAAAATGGCGGGAGATCATAGAAAGTCGAACCTATTAAAATATGACCACCCACGGCAGGTTTTCTAACCGGAAGTTTAGTGCATCTAAAGCGTGTGACCTACCTCTGAGCCACTTGCCGATAAGTCTCACCACAGCCCTACAATGACATGACGTATTTTTTTACTACTAAATAAATTTAAAAATAAAAATAATCTGACCGACCGACTACGGCAACGAACATAGAATCGGGTTATGCCAACCAATCATATTATTATGGCTGGCCCAAATACGAATAAATATCACGATATATAAGATGAAAATATTATTAATTTCTGGTCTAATCATATTTTTGTTAAAACTGCATTCAAATTCCTACTTTTTTTTTTCTTAAGAAAACGATGTAGACCAAGAAGTTACGGTACAAATGATCTTTGCTGAAGATAACTATTCTGATATACAAGAATTTATATCAGTTTTAAATAAACCTCCTCCATACACAGAGAATAAGCCACAAGAGATTCTTCAAGTAAGTAATATAGAACATACTAAGAAAAAAACTGGAAATGTAAATCAGTTAGAAGACGATACAAAGCAGACAACAAAAAGCGTTAACAAAGAACTTAATGCTAGAGAAATGGACAATTTTTACGAAGAAATAGATTTTCCAGATGAAATTGGAATAGATAACCCAAATTCAGACATAAATGATCATACAACCAGTGAATTAAGTAATTCACAGGTCGATGAGTTTGTAGATGGTTTGTTTGATTTTAAATGATCAAAGGAAGCAATTTTTATCTGTAAATTTGTATTTGTAAAGGCGATTAGTTTTCCAAAACATAAAAAAAAGAGAAGAAGTTACATTTCAAAAATAAATATTTTCATTTATTTATTATTAATATTAATGTTATTTATATTTATTATTCACGTTCAAAAAAGTTTTTGTGTACAAGGCCTTTTCTTTTATTTATAAATTTCGCAATTCTTTATATTTGGCGAATGAATAATTTTGATAATCTCTCCAAGATCAATTTTTAAAAACCGTTTCTTTTGAGTTTTTTTGCGAATCACAATAAAAATCTCAGAACTTGCCAACTTGCTTTTGCAAAATTAAGTTTCTTTAAGATAAAAAAAAATATATATATATTTTCAAAATTATCGCGTTAAATTTCATTTCGTTTTAAAAAATAATATGATATCGTGTATAATGATATCATAATGGTGGATATATAATGTTATCAATAGAATATCAAATAACAATAAAATTGCTGAATAATCATTCATGGCAATGCAATTCTTCAAGTAATCAACTCATTAATAATGGAAAACGTTTAAAAAGTTCTTTATCTTTGTATGTTTTTTAGATGAGAAACTTTCTTTTTTATATCAGGTGCTAATCAGTCAAGGAAATTGAATTTATTATCCGAAACGTGGAAATCAAAAAGGATTTTGCAAATACGTTTTATAATAAAAGACGTTTTGAAGTTTTTGGTTTATGCAAAAGACAAAAAACTTCAAAACGGTTTTTGTTTCAGTTTACTATGGAATTACGTTAAATTATATGCGTGTAATTTTTTTATAAATTGAACATAAAAACATCTTTATATTGATTTCCAATATAAAACTTCAATAATGCCTCAGTTTCGATAAATGAATACTGTTTTTTGTGACTGAAGTAGCATTTTACTTTTTGGTATGTTACTCCATTAATTCCATGATATTTTTGCTTAGCGACAAAAATTCTTTAAGTCGTATCGAATGCGTTGAAGAATCAAGAAGTAGCTCCCATATTAAATTAATATTCATTAAAAATATAACTTTTTTTGTTCTGACAGCATGCTTAGTTAAATAGTTTTTTTTTAACAAACGAATTGATTTTTTATAATTATTCTTGGTTGGTTAACAATTATCTTTCGCAAGTTTTTTGCAATGTATCTTATAATGCATTTTCGAATAATTTGGTCAAAGTGGTTTTATTTGGCGTAACATTCGTTTTTTTTTTTTTTTTTTTTTTTTTTCTTTGATATTTTAATATCTTTTGGTAGTTTTTAATACGGAAAATAATCCTTTTAAATGCAATTCTTTAAGCTAAAATTAAAGTTCCTTAATGCTATATAAACATGTATCTTGCTTGTCAGATCATTATAACCACTTGGTTTTGTTCCAATTAGTTTGGTTAACGCCTTATTAAATTCTTAGTTATTTTACCATTCGAGATTCTATCAAAGGATTTGCCTAAGAGTTGTCAAAATTTGTTAAAATAAAATTTTAATGTCCGCAAAAAACAGAATTTTTAGAAGAATAAATGCTAGCTCGTGACTCATCATACAATTTATATTTCAAGCAACAAGGTCATGTTGCATAAATTTTTATTGTCGTCTTTTAACAGTGCCGCTAAAATCAGAGTGCGAACTATCAAATAAGCATGAGTACTAAAGTTTTATAAACTAAAAGACGTACTCAGCCACCACTACTTAATATTTCAAGAATAATATCAACCAGGGTCTTCATACTTCTACTCCGCCTCCCATATGGTTTTAAAATTTTCGGAGTCCGCCCAAGACAAGCTTTCAAATGTTATATATTTCCTATACTAGTATTCTTGCTTTTTAAAGCAATAAAATTTAATTTAATGCAAATCTTTTCACGGTGTCACATGTATCTACGACGTTTTTATTAAGTGCTATAGAGATTTTTTCGCGTTGTTGCTTAAAATATTGATGGAAATTACTATACATGTCATGTTCATTATAACCTGTCAACGGTAGCTCATACGAAGTTCTCTAGTTTTTTTCATACGAGTCTGGTGTGCCAAAAAACATACTTTCCGTTTTACGTTTGCAAAAATTAAACTTAATCTTTTCGTCAAAGAATGTAGAGAACACATCTAGTTCTTTGTTTAGCTTATTCTCTATAGTTAGAAGATTTTTGTCTCATAAGTATATAACGATGTTATCGGCGTATAATAGAATATTTCAATACACCTGATATATTGTTGAAGAATATAAGGAACAAAAATGGGCCCGGTATGGAACCCTGTGGTCTCCATTTTTTAATTGTTGAGTCTGGGTAAAAATGGTATAGTCTGAAAAATTGCTCATTGTCTAAACATCAAAGACATTAATTTCAATATAGATTTGCTTATTCTTTCAATCACTAAATACTATCTGAAATCTTGTATCAAAGGGTATCATCATGAGCTATATGAACATCTGGGAGACCACAATTAAGGAAGTTCTCGAAGATCGATTAAAACTAGAAAGCGACTTTACCAAATGTGCAGTTGCGGTTGAAAAGTGTGAAAATGTTTATGTAAATTTGGCAAAGGGGAAAACTGATCGCTATGCCCAAATTATTTAGTTTCTTTTGCGTGCTAGTCATGGGAGATCTTGCAGCGTTGAGGTGAAAGGGAAAAGATCAAACATTGGTGATGTGGAAGGGCTACAGGTTTATTTTTTTATTTTGATTTATTTATATTTTTACGCTAAAAAAAAAAAATTATATTATGAATAAAAACGAACATATATATTTTCTTTAAAATAAAATATATCTAAGAATAACCTTAGCTTTTTGAACGGAGAGATCTGAGTTAACAAAAACAATTTTGAACCACTGATCTGGGTCAAGAAATTCAATGGTAGAATTTTTTTACTTAATTAGTGTACTTAATTGATGTTTATTGGTGGTTCTACTAATAAATTAGTTGGTATTAATTGACGTACTTCCTTGTACTTTTTTGGTGGATTTGGTCATATAAATCTAAGAAAATCTTTGTGGATTAGTTCTCTTTAATTATTTTAAACTTAAAAGTAAAAGTTTGAAAAATTTATATACAGTTTAGATCTTCAATTTATTGAAAAAAGGTTTTGAACGTGAAATAGTCTTGATAACTTAATTTCGCCAGCAGCGTGTTTTTGTGTGGCTGTGTTTTTTATATTTTCAGGAGAAATTTACAATGTTATATTACTAAATGTTAATATTTAAAAAATTGCGCAAAATTTCAACTTAAAGTTATTTTTTACACGGAAAACTAGTATAAAACTTTGCATTATCGTCGAGAGCCTAGAAAAAAAAATCTTTGAAAGGAGGAGTATGAAAAGGAGTTTATAAAGATTGTACAGAATTTTTTGTTTTACATTTAAACATAGAGGTATTGACTTGAAGTATATTTAGCTAGTGAAGTGTTAGGATTTTGCACAAAATTTCACTTTTAAGTTTCCAATACAACTATCCGCTAATTGAAGTTAAAGTCTGCAAAACACATAAATTGCTCGACATTTCCGTGCGTTGTTACACAAATTTTATATTTAAAAAAAAATTCCATTGGAGGAGGATCCTAGACAAACACAATATTGAACTGTGGTATTCCACACATTAATAAGTTATAGACTATTATTCGACTTATATTCTGGAATATTTTTATTTCATTCCACAGATAAGACGGGGGATTAAAATTGTGTAAAGTAACTACAAAAATAATAATTTTACGTAGTGATGTTTAAATTTTTTTATCATTGATATACTATGCTTAAAAAAATTTTTTTTATACTATAAGTAAAGCTTTTAATTTGAAATATAATAAAATCTTAACCTTTTGACTACACTTATACTCTGAAAGGCTAACATGCTCTGAATGTTTATATTATATAACGGGGGTTTAAAATTGCTTAAAGTAATTATTTTTTTCACAAAATAATATTTTTACGTAGTCATTATGAAAATTTTATAGCTTTACTTACCATTAATCACATAAGCTTTAAAGGGTTTTTTAATACTTTAAAGCTTTTATTTAAGATATAGTAAAAACATAAAATTTCACTGCACTAGGAAGGAAGACATTTCTCGCGCGTTTTTACAGTGAATACAACCTAAGTAAAACCCCCATCCAGAAAATCGTCCGAGGGAAATTGGCGAAATTTCCCTCGGTAACATCAGTCGTTTTCCCCTCTTCTAAAACTTTAATTGCAATTTAATTTATCGAAATGCTCGTAGAAGCAGCACAGCTTTTGCGATGGTTTTTACACCCAGAAATTTCTATGGTAGTGATATCCACTCACTGAAACAGTAAATTCAAAAATCTTCTCGTAAGTCAATGTACAGTGAGTGTAAAGTACAAATTTTGTGTGCGAATATCACAGTTTTCTTTTTGTTTTGCAGATTAAAGCAACTGTGTTCCATCACTTTAGAAAAATTAGTTATACCCATAGGAGATAAATTAAACAAATGAAAGAGAGCTGCAAGCAGACCAAGGCATTGTTTTGGCGTAAAAGCCAAAAAATTCCATTTGATTTTCATTACAAAGTGTAACTAAATTGTTACTAATTTGATTTCACTCTTTTAAACAACGTGAAGAAATTTGGTTCCTAAGAACAGCTTTGAAGTTATGGATCATAAACAAAACCTGAAATACTTAATCCAGGTAAAAAATTAAGAAAGTTTTAATGACACCTTTTTCGACTGTTTTGACTATTGTGAAGGACTAATTGATTATCTAAGGGAAAATAGCAACTTAACTAAGTCATTATTTAATCTCATTTTACAGATATACCACCAATCGCTACTCGAAAAGATACTGGACTTGGTGCTATTGACTTAAATGTTATTCATGCTGGCAAAGAAAAAGATTCATCTACATTTAAATGATCCAAGTAAATGAAACAGAGCGAATGTGATTGTTACCAGATTGGGAAACATGCTTCTCTGAATGGTTCAGCTGCTACTGTGAGGAAATTTAAGCAAATTGCGCTGAAAATGTTTTCCAGCTCTCAATGAAAGTACTACAAGGACTTTCGTTGCAAAGTAAAGGCTGATCTAGAAGCTTCCAGATCAAAAGGCATAGAACAAAAGAAAGCCATTCCAAAGTGCACTAGCAAAATGGAACGACCTTAAATGTTAGGCGACGACCACATTTTAAGGATTCAAAAATACCTCCTAGCTGAAAGTAATCGAAAATGTCTCAAGTTTGTTCTGAAAATACCCTAATGCCGTTGTGAACATTGATCTTGATTCGTTCCATTGAGTAAAAAGTTTGCTTTGTCGGATAGGGTTTGTTTAACAAAAATTCACTTCAGCTAATGTAGATATTCCTGAGAAAGCCCACGAAGAAATTGAGTATCAATGCTATTATGAAATCGTTTTGAACATTGAACGTTATCACATATCGCTATATAAGATATAAGATCGCTCGTAATCAACTTAGAATAAACACCTCCAATTGTTTCAGGGAGAAAGCGAAAAATGGCAGGCAAAGGAAGTTCAAATGTTACTATCGATAAAGCCACTGACAAAATTAACTCAAAAAATATAGATAGATTGATAATAGACTTTTTTTAGTGCAGAATTTCATGGGCTATTCAGAACTGCATTTTCTCAATTCATAGCTGTTAAGGAAAAAATTTTATTAAAAAAGTTCCAGGCGGGGTATTTTTAACAAAATTATAACATACTGATATATAAATATACCATTAATATACACAGCTCCTGGCAAAACTTCATTATAAAACATTTTCAAGCGTTTTTACTGCTTTTATCTACCCAGCTGGTTTTATCAACTCTTACCGAGTTAGTCATTTAGAACTATAATTTAATGCAGAAAAGATCTTTGCACAAACAGGGTGATCTTTTATTAGCAAAACATGCTTAAGAACAAGAGATGCTGAGGTTCCCTTTGAACTGAACAACAGAAGGTGATTGGACAGTAGAAAGGCTTCTTTTACACGACAAAAATTGGAGGTCATGTGAGCTAAATAAACTAGAATTGTTGTTGCATTTGACAGTCAGTGAGTGGGTATGGAGGATTAGCTGACTGAAATTGTGCAATATAATTGTATATATTATAGTTCATTGACTGTCAACTGTATGTAAAAAATGCAAAAACTTTTATGTGTTGTATTTCCTACATATCATTTTTTATATCATTATTTGTTTAATTTTAGTTCAGAAATTCTGGTTAGAATAATATATTCAGACAATGTTTTATAAAATATATCGGCAGAACCAGTTAGTGTAGAGAAATTCAGGTATGATCATACCTTGAATCACGTTGGTTCTCGGTTCCAGAGTTATAATTGAAGTATTGACAGCCAAGTGACTTACAGAATCTTCTTAACGGCAACAAAATCTGATTTACGAATGTGCCGCCTAGCATGACCAAATTTTATAAAGCATTAGACTTGACTTTTCAAGTTGAACAATGTTGAACTTTCGTGACTGTGCAAACTTGCTTTTTTTAAATGAACTAATGGAAATTTAGAGTTTCAGAATTCCAGACATTCGAAAGAGGAAAATATTGAACTTTGAGGAACTATTATTTTGTATATA
>JAUZNK010043606.1:0-16836 GCA_035046665.1 Euphysa ruthae | reverse complement strand
ATGTATGTATGTATGTATGTATGTATGTATGTATGTATGTATGTATGTATGTACCCATTATATCTTTATTTCCTCGAAAATTATGGTGAAAAATAAGAACCGTAGTAAATAATAAAATGGTAATCAAATGAAATAAAAAAGTTTTTTCAACCAATATCATCAAAAAAACAAGTGATAATTTATATTCTGGCTTTATAGGTTGATATAATGTTTAGCTATGCATATATTTCTTGTTTCATCAGCATTAATGTCTGCAAATTAACCTTCTATCTATGAAGTTTTCTAAAATTCTCGAAAGAAAATATTTTTTACTGAACTCTCTAAAAAAATAACCCAATTTTTTGCTAAAATATCCCAATATTGTAAATGAGTTGTGAGACCTAACAGAGGAAACCTGTTTGTGTAAATAACAGAAAATTTTTATTAATATCTCAGTGGAAATCCTTTACTTATCTGCACTTACGTGAAATATATTTAAATAGCACTATCAAATTATAAAATTATGATTTTAAATCAATTGTTTTAACTAAATTTTTAGCTAAACAAAAAACAAACTCAGTGTAAAAAACAAAAGGACCGATGAAAAACAAACGAAGCTGATGCCAAGAAATTTTTGTTCAGCTTATCATCTACCTTCTCAGTTCCCATCAGAGAACAAATTTCATAATTAACAATATCGTTAAGATCAGTCATCAGTCAAAGCAATAGCATATCACATATTGAAAAACAGAATCCATGCTGTTTGGAACGTCAAAAAAGTCCACCCAAACACCAGAAACGTCACATATCGCAAAAACATTGTGCAATTTGCCACCAAATACCTACTCAAACTTTGACAACTAATTTTCAACTTGAAAACCATAAAAAATCATCTCGACAAAATGTTTATTCAATCAAGCTAAGTATATATACTTAGCTTGATTGAATAACCATTTTGTCAAAGTTTGCTAAAAAATCATACTAATTTTCTGGTGTGAAAATATACAACGAAGTCCCGTTGAGCATACGCAAAGACAAATCATATCAAATTATCTTGTATAATTTATATATCCTGTACAAACATTTGTTAAATAAAAATAAAAAAAAAACATTAGCTGACACTTAAATTTTCAAGATTCTAAATGAAAAAAAAAGAACTCACCGCCCCCTCTACCCCAAGGGAAATTTTAAAACTTTAATATATTTATATAATCATCAAGAAAGCTACAGAAACAAAACAGAATTTACCTGTTTTGTGAAAGTCATTAAATTTATACTTTGTACATTAAATTGAATTACGGGAAAAATTAGCAATAGAAACTAAAACAGACATGTTTATTCCATGAAAAATAAATGCTATGAAAAATTAAGGTTACGTAAAATGGGGAAATACTGCAGTAAAAAATTATATTTGTTTCAAAGTTGACCTTATAAAACAAATTGACCAAAAAATTGACCGGAACTATTTGATTTATGAAAAGTTATGGCCGAAAACGGAAAATTATTAAAAAGTTTCAGACACACTGAATTAAACTTTCAAAAGTTATTAAAAACAGCTTGGTTGCAGAGCAATTTCTACACTGAACCAAACCACAACTTGGATTTGAACAGGGTTAAAATTAAACTTACAAGAAATTCTGATCGAATCATTTTTATTTCATCATCAATTTTCTTTTGAATTCGAATAACTTCTTTGGTATTTCTGTAAAAATAAAATAAAATAAGCAGCATGAAATTTTAGCCTCTGGGCATCATTTTCTTGTAACTTTCATGTAATTTTGTGCAAATGGTTGTCATAAGACCCTGAACTAAAAAACTGAACTAAAAAAAATTTCTATAAAGGACTGCCAGACCCACTATAAATACAAAGTAGACAAGAATGGGACCACAATGTAAACAAAGCTTTGGTTTTTCTCGTGCTATCTCTGTCATTATTTTAGCCATTTTAAATATCTATGTTTATGTTATATTTGATTTATTGTCCTTAATTTTTTTTTTTTTTTTTTTTTTGTGATTGATGACTTACTTAGATCAATTTATGAGAGAATAAGGCTAATTAATTTTAATAAGTAAATGGTATTTTAATATATTTTGCATTAATAAAAAACTGTAAAACTGTAAAAACTGATCAAAGTAACAAATGGGACTACTGCAGAAAAACCTGACATCACAATACTGAGATAACGAGTCTAGTATTGATTTGAAATGACAATCGCAAAACTGAATAAAAACCTTGCGGATCACCTGTATTAAAAACTCCCAAAGGTCTTTTACGTCAACAAAAATAAATTTTTTCTTTTGATATTAAATTCAAAATTTTGAAAAAAAAAAAAAAAAAAAAAACATTTTCTAAATATTTACAAATGGAATTAATAAAACTCATTGCACAAAACATAAAACCTAATTAATTTGATATATTTCTTATGCAATAAAATTATGGCCATTTTACTTATGGTATTTACTTATGGTAATTAGTGAAATTAAGATATTACTATATAACGTTATTCATGACAAGGCCTGTAAAAAATAAATAAGAATATTCCAGTAAACCAGCAAAACATTTCAGGCATTACAAAATATTTCATATTTTCAAAAAAAAAAAAAAAATACAAGCATTTTTTAGTTTTACTAATCTTATGTTACAGTTGCTTCACTTATTCAAAAAATGTTTTACTGTTCTAAAATATTTCCTTTACTTGATTTTAATTTCAATGTTTCCCCACTATTTAAGCAGCTCAAAGTACCTTCCTTTGGATAATGCTTAATATTTCTTCATGTCTCAAATTTGGAAAATTTGGTCCCAGACCCCGAAAAACTAAAATATAATCTTTTTCGTACCATTCAGCATCATTTACGTGATGCACTTCCAACCAAGCATTAAAACTAAAAATCGGTCAAAAAAATTACCCAAAACAGGTAAATCCTTGAAAATCAAAAATATCATTTTTTTTTCTTTCTAAATGGCGATATTCCTGTCTTAACTGGTTCGCATTTTATACGCCATAGATTTATTTATATCACGTGACCTTGGACAAACAATGCATTTTTTTACTTAAAGTTCTTGTGGCTCTTGCAGATATGTGTTAACAACTCTTTTTGAAATAAAAAAATATTTAAAAGAGAAAAATAATTCGTAACATCCAGTCCATTTCAATGGACAAAAAAAAAGCATGTGTTAATGAGGAAACTCCTGTTCAGGTCACAAATCTAAATACAGCATTGGCTGACTCTAATCCGAAAAATGCTCTGCAACTTGTTACATTTCATTTCCCTTTTGAGGTTACACCAGATGCCGATGACTTTTATAGGGGATCAAAAACTCTTTATCCAGATGCAAATCTACATATAAGGACTAAAACCAGGTTTCCAACAAAATAAATTGAAGATGATATATAATAATAGCAAGCTGCTTAACATACATTCTAAGTAGATGAAATTTGTTGAATCCAAATAAGAAAAATTCCTGTATCACATGCAATCACAATAGATAAAGGATCTGAATAAATCCTATCAAAATCGATGAAGTATCTGATGCAATCCTATCACAATAGATAAACTACCATATGCAATCCTATCACAATAGATGGAATATCTGAGGTAATCCTATCACAACAGATGAAGTATCTAATGCAAACGTAATAAAATATATGAAGTATCTGATTCAATCCTATCACAATCGATGAAGTATCTGATGTAATCCCATCACAATAGATGAGCTATCTGATGCAATCCCATCACATGAAGTACCTAATTCAATCCAATCACAATAGATAAAGAATCTGGTGCAATGCTATCGCAACAGATGAAATATCTGATGCAACCCTATCACAATAGATGAAGTATCTAATTTAACCCTATCACAACAGATGAAGTATCTGATGTAATCCTATCAAAATAGATGAAGCACCTGATGAAATATTACCACAATAGATAAAGTATCTGATGCAATCATATCAAAAGAGATGAAGTATCTGATCCAATCCTATTAAAATAGATAAAGTTTATGATGCAATCCTATCAAGATAGATGAAGTATCTGATGCAATCTCGTCACAATAGAGGAAATACCTGATGCAATCCTATCAAAATAGATGAAGTATCTGATGTAATCTTTTCAAAAGAGATAAAGTATTGTATGAAATCCCATCAAAATTGATGAAGCATCTGATGTAAACCCATCACAATAGATGAAATATCACATGTAATCCCATCACAATAGATGAAGCAACTGATGCAATCCTTTTAAAATAGATAAGTATCTGATGCAAACCTAAACTTATCACAATATATGAAGTATCTGATGTAATACCATCACAATAGATGAAGTATCTGATATAATCCCATCACAATGGATGAAGTAACTGATGTAATCCTTTCAAAATAGATGAATTAACTAATGCAATCCTATCAAAACAGATACAGTATCTGATGCAATCTTATGGCAATAGATGAAGTATCTCACACAATTCTATCACAATAGATGAAGTATCTTATGCAATTCTATCGCAAAGTAAATTCCAAACGAACTCGGAGACATGATATCTACATTTCTGGTACATCTGTAGACTTCCAACCAAGATTAAAGTCAGTTGAAAGAGCCTTATATTTTTCTTCCAAATAGCCTTTTAGCAAAAAAAGAATATCATACCAAATTAAAACAAAATGGACCATTTTCATGTGTTATATGTGAAAGAGTGTATCAAAGTATTGCTGGATACTACAGTAAATTATGAAATAAGGGATGACAAAATCTATTTCTACCTCCAGCTGTAAGTGACACAAAAAAGTGCATAACGCATAAAAAGTTAATGCAGTAATCACAGAATCTCTTTAGTGTGTATACACTACAACAAATTGGACTGGACTTTCCAACTACTACATATGTGAGTGTATATGTCCTACTTTCGTAACATTATTGTTACACTTAAGTGAAGCTTTTCCAACTTCAGATATTTGAGTTTGTAAATATATCATGACCTATGTAAAATATGATTTTGGTCCTAGTTACTGCCATACCAATTGTTTTTACATAACATTGCATAGTTTATCCCATTTTACCTGGTATATGTTCAAAGTTTTTAAAATTTCAAAAAAATTGCTCAAATTTTATTCAGATGTGTCTAAGAATATCTATCAAATAGTCTGCTTACAGATTAAACTAATGTTTTTCAACATGCATATCTTTTTTTAATCTGCTGCTTAAATAGATATTAGGGTTTGGTGATAAACAGTTGATTGAAAAATGTGTTTTTAAGCTTAGGAGCATAGTTCGACTGTTTAGATTAAACTTATGTTTTACCAAACTGGGTCTTATTCAAATCTAGTGCATGAGTGAGACTTTCCTTTTATTAGGTATTTGGGTTTTTAGCATAAGAGTGTGCATAAAAGTTGCTTAGGAATTTCTTTCATGAGATTATTTTTCTACAAAATTTCATGAATATCAAACAACAGAGAAAATTCTAAAATAGTTTTTATTTGTCATTTTTTCAAACAGCAATTTAAAACACAACATATTTCTATAATCAGAATGATAATTACAATACTTTCAAAAATTTGCTACCACATATAGAAATTGCAAAACTTTTCTTTCTCTTAGAATTTAAAGATATGGAAAATTTGATTTGCCAATTTAAAAGAGGAGTGACCATGAAATAGGACATAGACAGGACATAAACCAGTACATGTGACCACCCGAGAAGTACAAAATAAGCATTTTATAAACTTCACTCTGAATTTATATATTCAAAAAAAATATTACCTTTTCGAGAACTGAAGCAAGTATAGGTTTTCATTTGAGAGGAAAATTTTAATAGATTCACAAATTGCACAATATAATTAAATCATCTCGTTTATTATGAGGAAATTAAAAACTAAAATATATATTCTAAATTAATCATGCCTGAAATCCTATGCAACTGAATATCCTAAAATTAACCATACCTATCATTTGGTTCAAAATACCCGTATGTCCGAAGTTGCAAATGTTTTCTGGATACTTCTTCAAGATTATGTTCAAGTTTTTCTTGTGCATCTTGCACTTGTTTTAAAACGTCTTTGGCAACCATCATCACTGAAACTAGAAAAATATCATAAGATATGATAAAAGATTTTACAAAACTAAAAAGAAATACCGTTTCTGTAACTATAATTCAGACCTTCTTCAGATAAGATAACATTGAGGGTAGAAGCTTGATAAAATATTTGCCTTGCTTGAAATTTAAAAGAAACATAATTAAATGGAAATGAGCTGATATTATTTTACTGAATATAAAACAAAAGTTTTATAGTTTTTTTCCAAAAACTTTTTTTGATTCATGAAGGCCTGAAAATTTTAGGAACAAACAAAAAAAAAACAATAATAAAGTAAATTATTTTACCTAAATCAAACAAAGTCAGAAAATTGGTCTTACAACAGCTTTTTAAATACTTTTAGAAAAGGTAGAAATAAAAACTACTCCCACAGTTTCTGCTAACAAAATTTACCAGGAATCCTCAATAGAAGGGTAACACTGAATTAAAATTAAAGTAATGTATGCACTGATAAGATGTAATGAGAACACAAAAAAAATACATAGGTAAATAAACAGTTATATCATGTTTATGATTTAATTAATTTTATTCATTAAAATTCAACGTAATAAAATTTATCAAAAAAATGAACATTAAGTGTCAATAAATGAATACTAAAGTTAACCCTTTCACTGTCAATAATAAGCATACTCGCGGCACTATGCCACTCAAATCTTGGCAATGACGATTATACTCTCACTTTTAATTTAGTGAGCCAGTCTATTTTCATTAAACAACTGCATACCCTTAAATAACGGCCACACAATAAAACAACTCTTTACCAACAATTTGAGCCATAAATGAATTATTTATGTGTAGAACTCATACAATGTTGCATTTTCTGACCTTGTCAAACTGAATAAATAAAACACAAAAAGGCGTTTAAACTATCTAATGAAGATATAGTTAAATTTATAAATGAGACTGATGATGAATTGTCCGAGTTGAGTAATTCAAATTATGATTAATTTCTTAATGGTACTGGAATCTTCTCAGATGGTGATAGTGAAGGTTTTGCCTAATTCTCCAGTGCCATTTCCTGGTGCCCATGACCAAGATGAAGCTACACCTGGCCCAAGTGCAGCTAAAAAGCAAAAAATGGCTAAAAAAAACACAAATAAAAACTTATATTTCAATGTTAATGAACTGAACTTCACCATTGAGAAGGCATAATTTTAATAGTATCCCAGAGTATCCAAGAGTTAAGAAGTTTTTAAGAGAAGCAAGCCGATTAATGTTTTTTAACTTATCTTTTTGGCAAAGAAATCATTAAGTCTTTGAGATTGTGTAAATAGGAGCCAATTGACCACACTCGTATATAATTGTATTTATTTACTGCTTTGATTTACTGCTGTCTCCTATATAAACCAAGAGAACATTTAAATATTTTAAAGAATAAACTGTTTGAAACACCAGGATTTAGACAAATAATGTCACAAAACAAACTAGTATTACTTGAGAAATTTCTACATTAATTCTATAACAATGAAGAGTTAGGTGATGGATACAATAAATCAGCTAAAATTCAACCTATTTTAGCCCCATTAGTCCAATGCTTCCAGTCGCTAATAATTCTCAGGAGGGATATATCGATTGATAAATCGTTGTTGTTGTGAAAAGGTTGTCTCAGCTGGAAACAATATATTCTGACAAAGCTCTCTCGATTTCATATAAAACAAATGATAAAAGTCATCTGTTTTATGTGAAGCCAGCACAGCATATGTATATATAATCATAATCGGCATAGATCCAGATAACATTGGAATTACCATGTATCAAAAATCATTATTTCACTAATGGAAGATCTTTTTGATAAGGGTCATCATTTATATACTGATAATTGGTACACGCCTATAGAAATTTGTGATATAGTCAATCAATGAACGACCGAAATGAACGAATGAACCAATGAACTGCGTCACGACCGTAAAGGACTTCCAGATGGTATAAACTAAGAAAAGCTAAACCATAACAAAAGAAATCTAAAATATCGGAAACTGCAGTAAATCACTGTGGCATTCAATCAAGAACACCAATGGTTTTTTCATCTCTACAATCAAATGATGGGTGGTGTTAATCACAGGGACAAAATGATAACATCGTACCCAATTGAGCGCAAAGGAGTAAAACAATGATACAAAAAACAGTTCATGCATCATATCAACGTCTCTGCATTCAATGCACAAATAATTCACAATAAGAAAGGTGGCAAATTAGATCCACTTGCATTTCAAACTAAATTAGTGGAACAAATTGTGAATCGCTACGGAACAGAAGTTGAGCCATCAGCTGAAAAACATGGTAGGAGATTGAATCTAGCAGATAACCCTTTTAGAATCTCAGAATGTCATTTCCTCTCCACTATTTTTCCTACAGCACTAAAAACTAAATCCACTAGAAAGTTTATTGTATTGTGTGCCATTTTAAGGAAGCAAGTCAATATTAACGTCAGTTTTGCAAAGAAGAGACCTGTGTTGATTCTTTTTTTGAGCGGTATCATACCATAATCAATTAGTAGTTGATTTTATAAGATTTTTTTTTGGAATTTTATTGCTCAGGAACATTTCAGAGACATTTTTTATTGATAATCTTGTGATTTTATGTTTAATTATGCATGCTTCTGTTGACGCTGTGGCTGTTGCAGCATAAAATCTAAATTTAGATTTTAAAGAAAATCTTTAGTTACTTTGGTTAAACAACTACAGTAACAAAGAAGAATATTACTTTAACTAAGAAAAGTGTTAAATTCAATAAACTTTTTTTACTACCTTTGAATTTGGATCTGCATTGTGTTAAATAACTGTCACATGTGAAGTTTTTTTTAAGTTAGATGAAGTTAAATTTTGAATTACATGAACAGGCTCCAAGAGCCTAACGGTTTCGACAACCATTTAAGTTGCAACTGCTAATTGTCAATTTTTAACTAAATTGTCATATGACCTAATATTTACATTTAAGATTTATGTATATTATTATCAAAAAAAAAAATTATTAAATAAAAATAAAAAACAAATAAATTATATTTGATAAAGCATAAAAATACAACAAAAATCGCGGATATGCCAAAATGATAAAAAATAATTCATTTCGTTATGATGCAATATTTCATCAGGATAGGAACAAAACTTTTACGGAAAAACGAAAAACGTCATTTTGCAAGCAAAGGTAACCAACCCCCTTTAGGAGGTCTGGAGATTAAGCCACTAATATTTTTTAAATGCTTCACTCTCTAATATTATCAGAATATTTTCAAGCTTGATAACAAACTCATGCAGAGTAGATCAAAAATCAAAAAATATATCTAGAAATCAAATTTATCCATTTAGGAGGGAGGCCTGTGCTGGGCTAATAAAATTTAAAAAATTGCCTACATCTATCAGCAATATTTCTTTTCAACGTCATACAACATTAAACTGAATTTAAGATAATCGACAGATAAAAACTGATGTTATATTTTTCTGGAGTAGATTTGACCAGTTTACATGTTTTAGGTTCAATAAAACTCTCATAATGGCTGACATGCTACAAATGTTAAAAATAAATTTTTTTTAATATAATAAAAACTTGAAAAATAATTTCTTGAAAAAAACTACTTTTGACCAAATTTGACACGTTGAGAGGACATGAGTCAAAAAATAACCCCTATAGTGCTAACTCAATTTAAAATTTTGAAAATACAAGAAAGGAATTTTAAAAGAAAAAAAAAATTATAACTATCACTCACTTACTTTTCCATGTGATGCTATATTTTCAGACAGATAGTTCGAGAGAGTTTTGGGATAATTTCTGGTCAAAATTTAAATATTTTCCCCTTTGGATAGTTCAGGGTTCAAACAAACATAGCTAAAATGATATATGTTATGAACTATAGCAATGGCAAGTATACTGATGGGAACAAACTGAAAGTATCCCCAGTGATTTCCTAAGAAGAGCACAGATATTAATAAGTATTTTAGGTATTACACATTTATATTACTTCAAGAATAAATAGTATTTAACCAAAAATATAAATATAATAAATATAGTATTTACCATCATTAATAGGTTTAACAACTGGGTTTAAATGTGATGATTCTATCTTGAGCTAAAAAAATTATGAATTTGTTCAAATATCTATTTCATAGGACACATTACAAATTTATGATAATTTCTTTTTTTTTCTTCTTTTTTCTTTTTGACTGATGTTAGAAAAATTTGAAAAATTTGTAAAAATTTATATTAAAAAAAAAACTAAAATAAAATAAAACTAATTAGAATCAATTTAAAAGCCTAGATACCTAGCATTATTTTTCGACATGCACCTGTATGTTAAAATGATTTCTATGTTTGAGTAAAGTTTTGAGAGATTATACAAAAAGTGTATTTGACACCTTCTTTCAATATAGAAAGATATTCAAGGTTCACCTATGCCAAGTATTTCCTTTAAAAAGTCAAAAAACAAAATCTCTTTAATTTATAACCAGAAAACGTCTTAAAAGTCTTAAAAAATTAAAATAATGAAATTAAATATATTTAATGCCCTTAGAAACTTCAGTGATGACAGATGTGAGGTGTTAGCAGATTCTTTTTACAAATATGTACTAAGTATGTTGATTAAATTTTTTCTGTTTGGGAAAAAAAGATTTAACACCACAAAAAAAAAAAAAAAAAAATCCCAATATTTAATTAATAACAATATTAATCACTTTACTTTATATAAATCTTAAAATGATAAGGCTGGCAAAAAGTAAATTAAAATGAACAAGAGGATATCATAGGAAGAATTAAATAGGAAGAACTTGAAAGTGTTCCATCAGTCCTTTCTGATGTTTTAATATAATGAGCTACTTTTGATCATTATAGGCACAAAAAAATTTACATCTTTAATGGTCGAAGAATGCAGTTTTTACTGATTCAAAAATCGATGAGACCCAAAGCCAAAATTCATTTTTGTAAGATTTAAGGACAAAAATAGGTGCTTACAGGGAGAAAAAATTTTTCACAAAAACCTGTTGTATAAATTATGCTCGTTGGATGCATAATTTCATGCTGATCAAAAGTTATCAAAAAAAAAAAAAAAAAAAAAAAAGGCAAAATTTTGAAACTTAATATAAATTAATAATATGGACTCATCAATCATGTAAAACTGTAAAAAGTTGTAATTCAATGAAACATAATGTTCAAACCCCCTGAACCATCTACGATATCTTTTTATAGAACTTTAAGAGTTAAGAAAATTAACTGGTCAGAATTATAATAATACAGGACAGATAGATCCCATAATTGAATTTTCTGTCAGGAAAATATAAGTTTAAACCTTATAAAGCTGATTTAAAAAGAAATGTCAATGTTTAAAAAAGTCACGTGACTAACAAAACAATATCTTCTACCTAGAAAATGTCAAATCTTTGTAATATCAATAAAAATTTGTAAAGTAATTTTTTATACATTACAAATCCCATTTTTGACACTTGCCCAAATGAATGATGTTAATTGATGAAAGCTGTTTTTGATGGCTCAAGGTGTAAATTTTCACCTCATGTAATGAGGGTGTGGTCGGGACTGTTCCTACAGTCACTTAGTATTAGGTTTAGATCAATAATGAATTGTGCCATGTAGTTAGAAAAAATTCCCTGTCAATATAATAAAAAGAACTTAAATTTAGTATCTAGTATTTTCTTATGCACTATATGTTCCTTTGCAAAGACAAAGCTCACTACAACGTGGTCCTAATTTCCCAAACAAACAACGAGCAGTACATAATATTTTAAAGCCACAGCCCTTGTGACGTTGCAGCTTCTGACAACTATTTCCATAAAGATTTGTATTACAAACCTTTATGGAAATTATTTTCAGCATTCCTTCATCATTTCGATTCTATCCCCAATCAGTAAAATCTATTTAATTTTTAATACTGTAAAAGAAATTGCTTCCAAACAAATCTAAAGAAAAAGGCCTTCAACCTAATGACGTAGTACTTTCTTTCAGCATATAACTTCTTACCCAGCTTCAAAAACAACTCGTTTTGTATGCTGAAGTAAAACTTCCATAGTGGGTGGGATGTGTTCTACAGTTTGACTACTATTAAATAAATACCTTTGTAACTCATTGAATAAACAAACAAAATAATGCAAAAGATTGAAGTCTTCTTTTACAATTTCCTCTACCCAGATGAAAATCTTTAGTGAATTAATGTGGCCATTTTATATGAAGGCCACTTATCATTACCACGAACTTCTCTAAACTCAAGTGGGTTTTACAAATGTAATTTATTTAACTTTTTATCCTATAAACTTTCAAAACATCTTCCTATTAAAAAAAGACCATAACAGCAAAAAAAGTTTTTCATAGTTAAAACAAAGTCAAATATCTCGTGCTTGTTAGAGTGCCTTACATTCAAAGTTGGTTTCTTTTGAAAATCTGTTCTTATTAACTTTACAGTTTGTATGAGGCATGCACTATTTTCTTTTTCCTCAAATGCTCTTCAAACAGCATCAGCAGTAACATTCTCAGTGGTTAAAAACACATTTTTTCTTTTCTAGAGTGACTGTAAACCTGGTATACCAAGCAAAAGGTCTTCTTTTTACATGTACTATGTAGAATAATCAATTTCCTATGGTATTGTTCATAAGACAACAAAAATACTTTTTTAAGTTTATTTAATTGGAACACTGTAGACTTTTGAGAAGTTAAAGTAAACTTTTTGATGAAACAAATCGTTTCTGTTAAAACAATGCCATATGCTAGACTCGACTTTTGATTCAGATGTTCCTGATAATTTGGAAGCTCGATGAACTTGCTCATATAAGCAACTATATCTCTTGAAATTGGCAAGTAGTGTATCATTTGACAAAAGTTCTGCTTATTTTTGGACAAGTTGGTCTATTTTAAAAATCATGACTTTGCACAAATTTGTTTTTTCACTTTTACCACAAAATATACAGCTTGATTCACAAGTTTTGATGGTAGATGACCTAATATTTCTACTTGAACGTGCCACCTGTTCTTCAACTTAAACAGTTTTCCCACTGGCACTTTCAGGCCTTCGGCAAACTCCAGCCAAAACTGAAAATAACTAACCAATTCTGTTATATTATTTATCCTATTTATACATACACAATCTACTCACTTTTGTCCTCCCTTGTTAGTGATATTTTAAACAATTTTGAAAAACAAATATATGCGAGAAAAGACGCTTTTAAGCAACTTGACAATAACGAAGCCAGGCAAATTTATTGAAAAATCATAGCAACTTGAAAACTTCTCAAAATTTTCCATGTTATTTCATAACTTCTAGTAAACAAGAAAAATTTTGCATTTAACGAGCATACTTATGACAGGATTTTGTGTGAATTTTCGTTCTCCCTACCAGCACCTATTTTGGCCATAAATCATGAAAGAATGAGTTTCATGATTTTTGAGACAACCTTCCAAAAATATTCCATGTAAAAAACATTGCATGTGTTTGCACAACTTTATATTTTTTTTTAGATCAACAGACTCCACTAAAACTAACTTTATTATTCTTTATGCCTAAAAATCATATCTAAAAAAATTTTTTAAGTGGTCATAAAAAGAAAAAATGATTAAAACCTAATTTCTTGAAAAAACAATCAACATATTTTTCTGTACCAATTTATATAGCTCTTTCAAAAGGGTCCAACCTTTCAATATTTATTATATAATAGCTATTAGGTTGGTTTTTGTAGATCCATTCGTATATAAGCCAATAGGCACTTCATTTCAAATTCATTTTTGTAGACCCACTTTATGAATAATTTGGTTAAACAATCAAAACTGAAATTTTTGAAAGCTCAATCCACCTTTAGTAATTGAGATATCACCAAATATTGGTATTTCAATTTTTTTCCAAATTAGCAAGGTAGGTTTTAAACCATACTACAATCAGGAGCAAATTCATCTTAATGATGTCCAGTACCAATATTACCAAACTGTATGCTGAAATTTGTAATATCTTTAACAAACTTTTTGGCAAAAAATCCACCAAATGACTAGCTCAAAATTCAAAGAAAATCTTTTAAAATTTTTTTCAGCATGTTTGGCAATGTCTTCAAAATTCTCTGAAGCACACTTTACTTTTTCTTCTTTACTACGGAGAAAATCTTAGTACAAAAATATCATAAGTTTTCAAAAATTCACTGAAACTGAAATATAAGCAACAACTCTTGATAATAGGAAATTCCCTGCAAAAAATACTTACACAAGCTACACATTATTTCTTGTTATTAATAATATTCTGTATATTTATATATATTTATATATATATTAATATAGTTATATATATAGTTATATAATGACAACAAATTTTCAAGTAAATTTCCAAACTATTCCAGAAAATTTACAGGAAAGTTAGTGAAAATTCAAGACATTCCAAGTAACATTAATTTAATGATACTATTAACATAGAAACGCCGAAAATTATTTTCTAGAAACCAAATTTTTGGACTAAGAGAATCACGTTATTAAAAAAAAAAATTTTTTAATTTAGAACAAAAATCAATCTGATTAAACCAAAAATAATTAAAGACTAAAATTCCCAGGACAACCTATTAATTTCAACACATTCTAATAAAGTGCAGGATAAAGCAAAAAAAAAATTCCAGAATGTACTTGTGAAATTAAAAATACCTTTTCTCTGTTCATTAGATGATCAATTGGACACACTTCTGAGAGTGAATGATCTTGCAAACTAACAAGGCTTGGATTTATATCGTTGCTTTGATTTGCATCATCAATCAATGTTCTCGCAGCTTTCTAGACAAAAAATAAAAGTAGACTGATTATATGAAATTTTTTTTTGTCATCTTCACTATTTATCAAGTAAATTTTCTGATTGATGAATAATTGATTGATTGATAAATATTCTGGATATTGTAATAATATAAATTGTGAAGTTAAAGATAAAATAAAAATATAAATATATAAAACTTGATTAATATCACTCTGCAAATAAATTGAATCACTTATTATATTTGAATTAAAAGAAATTATAACTATTAAGCATAAAAAATTGCGTTAACACAAATTTGTAAGATCTAAAAAAAAAACTTAACATATTTCATAGCAACAAAGTACCCCCTCAGATATGATGTGAAAAATAAAAAAATCCTGGTTATCTTAACATTTATAAGGTTATAACTGTGCGAGTGTCAAAGAATATGCTACATAATTTAAAAAAGTTCTTTAATTTTTTCTTGAAAGAACATATGCATATCTGAGAATTTGATTTGGGTAGAGACTCATGAAAAACTTTAAAACATATGCTCAATAGCCAACCTAGTTAAAAAAAAAAAATTTTGCCATAAAAAATTCTAAAAGACTTCTAAAAGTGCATATGGTTATTATTTTTACCTGCCTCTAAACGATTAGTTAAATACTGGAGTTACTATTTCTGTAGCCATTTCCTTAGTTAAGTTTGCTTTGTTTCATATCTTCACCTCATCAAGTAATCTACTGTTAAAGAAAATCTTCGAATATATAAAGGCTGATTTTCATTGAAGTTGCACACAGAAATATCAAAAAAATAAGGAGAGTGTTTAGTTTTGTAAAACAAAGTGTAAAAAATGTGGCGTGATGTTTTGTAAACAATAGCATGATTCAAACAATAAAAAGAAAACACAACCCAGCATATTTCTCACGATCCTAAACGATACTTAAATGGGAAGCTGATTTAAAAGTGAAGATTAGTAAGGAAGTTGTTGGTGGTCAAATACTAAGTATAAATTGTAAGCTATTTAAGAAGCATATTTTGAGAATTAAACACGTTCATGAGTTTAACGAGGCATGGACAACCGCTACACAAATGCTGAAAATAGATAGTCGAAACTTAGATTGGGCAAGGGAAAATGCGAATGGCTAAGGTGGACAAAATAAATCGTAAAATCTTGTTTCCGAGCAGCATATTACATAGCAAAAAATTAATAGTCATATTCTGATATAAATGATTTGATTTTTCTGCAAGAAATTGGTGGCGAAATAAAAAGTGAGAAATAAAGAAACAACAGAGCGATTGCTGAAACGATCAATGTAATTGCAGAATCAATGAAATCTGACTTGTTGAAAGAACTTGAAGAGTGTCGTTACATTTCGCTTTTAACAGACAGGAGTACCGACCATGCAACGGTAGAGCAAGAAGGGATATATGTTCTGAGACTCGGCGGTCAATGGCGAATGTTCGATAGGATTCACAATAACAAAAACAATACTTGCATTTTAAAAGACGTTACCACACAATGAATAAACAATTTGTCTACGATTTACTGCGTTTCTTAGCAACTATAAAGTTTAATTCATTTTAACCAAATTTCATTAATTATTCATGAACTACCAGTCCTGTCAAAACCTCAGAAATATATTCACTTTGTTATTTTGTTTACAAGCATGCAGCTTAAACTGTAATATTTAAGCTGATAGTTATGATAGGAACTGTGGGGTTGTTAATAATAAAAGCGTTTAACTTTAAAAAAACTTTTATTTTTTAGGTTTTTTATTTTTTTATTTCAGTTGATTTTTTAAGTAAGTTTTAAACACCTGGACTGTCAGTGTGTAAACACATTTGCTCTTTTCCGCAGGTTTATTTTAATTTTAAGATGGTATACTGAAAGAAAATATTGCTTTACTGTAATTCAAAATGTTTGCTAAATGAAGAAAGAAAACACTGCATTGCTTTTAACTACGGATCTTTTTCAGATCAATGTATTTTTATAAAACACCCTTTTTTGTGCTCGCGTTTTTGCTGACTATGAGATTCAAAAAATCAAAAGGCAAAATTTTTACATTAATTATTTCA
>JAUZNK010043595.1:0-16837 GCA_035046665.1 Euphysa ruthae | reverse complement strand
ATATACATATATTTGTATATATGTATATACATATATCCTCATGCTTGCAATATGAAATATAACATTACTGTTTCTAAAGAGCTTTACACAAAAATGTTAGGGGTTGTTTCCCTGGCCTCTAGTCCACACCATGACAAACATCGTTCAAAGTTCACTAGAGCACTGGCGACAATACAGGAATTCGGCGTTGCACATTGCTGTGGTTCTAACAATTGAACCTGTGAATCTCTGTGTATACACAACATAAATTCCCGATCTCACTAAATCTGCGTGTTGGAGATGGATTGGGCTACACAAATACATAGCTTCGTTGAATGTATTCGGCGATGATTGAAAGAAAACACAGATTCATAACATATCATAATATTACTGCGCTCCATTCGAGACTACCAAAAGGGTTGCTTCAAATGAGAGTGTCAAAGAGGTGGTTATCTAACCAATAAGTCGGGAGGTATAAGCAGGCATGGCCTCCTAAGGAGGTCTTTGCCTATTTTGTATAGCATCGAACCAACGAACTCTACCAAGCCGATCTTCTCTTTTCATGACAAATTCGATTGTAACACATACAAGTATGCTTTGACAATAATAAACGTGGCTTATCGCTAAAAAATTTCCATACCATGAAACCTCGAAGTCAGCAGACGTGACTGCCGCGGCATTTAATAGAAGAATGGACTGCTTACATGGCCAACACTTTGATAGTCGGCGATGCGCATGAGTTCAAGGGGGTGGGTGTGGGTAGTATGTAAGCTTATGTTTGAACACGGGGTTTGAGTCTGTCGAGCCCAACCAGGTCATTACAGAACGCAATATTTCGTTGAGTCTTTTAAAACTCGTTTGCCTTTGTGACTGTTCACGGCACAGGCACAACAAGAAATTGACAATGGCCGTGCATGTGTAGCACTTCCGCGCACTTTAGTGGAGGATATGAACAATACTTCAACGCAAATGAATGGTTTCGCTTCTGCTGAAGCCATTGAAATCGTCAAGTTCCTATTTGTAGCCGGGAAATGGTCAATGGTAGCAAATCCTGAAAAATTTCAAATTTTATTTTTAGAAAAAAAAAGTCCTCTTAGTAATATTGCTTTATTTAATGTGAAAATAGACGTTAAGAACGAAGTGACATTTCTTTGTGTTAATATAGATTGTAAATTGAATTATTTAGACATATAGGTAAGTTATGGATACGAGGTAATAAAAAACTGAGTTACCTGATCATGCTAAGAAAAGACCTGGATATTACTCATACAAGAACTCTTGTTCATAGCTATGTTCTAAGTAAATTTTTATACTGTCCTTTAACTTGGATCTTCTGTAGGAAAACTTATTTTAACTTGATCCATAGGGTTCAAAAGAGAGCATAAAGATCATTTCATCAAAACTTTACTTTGAGTTTTGATGAGTTACTCTCTATTGAAAAGACACTGAGACAGTTAATGGTTATAAAAAAACATGCTTATTTATTTGTTTATGATTGAAACATATGAATTTTTTAATAGATAAAATCCAGAGTTAATGCAAAAAAAAGGAAAAGAAAAACAAAATATTTACTCTCTTCGGACAAGTGGCATACTAAAATTTCCTCCAGTATAAGCATCTACGTACGGAACAAATTCTTTGTTATTTAATGTGTGCCGAAACAATCTGGAACATTCTTCCAATAAACCGCATGTTAAAACCGCAGCTCTTCAGAGCAGTTTAAAAGGTCTATTCTCAGCTGGAAATGCACATTATACACGTTTAGTGTATTATCAGCTTTATATTTTATTATTATTTGAATAACTAGAAAAAATATTCGCTGGCATAGATTAGTGTCGGCGGCTTTATATTTAATCAAGGCTATGTATGACTAACAAAGGTAAATAAATATTTGAGCGAATAAATAAATATATCGCCTACATGAGATACTATTACCTAACGGCAAGACGGTCTAAGTAGCTACCAGCGAAAGTGACACAAATGACGTTGGTCGACTTATGCCGATGTTCGGAACCTGGATAACTTCTTCTCTACTACACTGCATTGCCAATTACGTGTTTACAAGGTTACAGCTGCGACCTATGGCTCAAGTATTTAAAAAATTTTTGGTCAGAATCCGGATCGCATTTATCACGTTGGTCTGGAAAGTCAAGCCCTTTTTAAAACACTGGTGTTAGTGCTTGAAATCAGCTATTACACTATAGGAATGTGATTCGAATTTTCGATTTATAATCCGTTTAACTGTCGTCCTCCTGGTCGACACTGATGGTCTGCCCGTGAAATTTGGTGTAGCCCTGAAGCAAGAGGTTGATGTCACATTTTACACACTTTTTGTCTGTCTCGTCGATCACTTCAAAGAAGTGGTCGACAGTGAGTTAGTCTTCGGCTTCTGTGTAATTTTTACGCTCCTTCTTTAAGTCGTTTATTATATGTCGCTTCAACCTTGCCTTGATCATGGTGAAGTTTAGGGTCGCATGCAAACGTGAAGGTACAAGATGACAGGGCGAGAAATGAAGATAAGACCCTCACAATTTGACCCACCAAACTCACATGCGAGACTACCGTGTAAATAGAATTGCTTATAGAGCCACTGAGACTAAGGTCTACCACGATCAAGCGACCAAAAACACAATTTTTTTCCTGGACAGGATACGCACTCGCTCAACATGCGTATTTCCACTCAAGTGTCAGCTCTCATTCGACTTTCTGTAGACGTTTTTTGGGATGATCTGTGCTTTGTATGCATTAATTCTCTCGTGACTAGCATTCATGTATCCATGTTTCGGCTGAATTTGTTTTCTGTACAGGTGCGCGATGCTGTCGTCCGTGTCAAAGTGTATCTTCGTCTGGAAATTTGGATGGTTTTCTTTGCGATGCCTATGTAGGTTAGTCTGAATCTTCCCACTTAGGACGTTTTTTGGACACATCCGGAGTAGTATTTTGCAATATAGTTCAAATGGAAGACCTGTGATATGCATATGGAAAAGATCTAACTGAACGCAATTTGGCTGGCGCCATAGCAATGTTTTAACGGAACGTAGCGATGAGATTAGCCGTTTGTGGCAGCTGGTGTTGGTGGAGCAAACTAACCATGTTTCTCCACATATTTCGCCGAGGCATCAATAGTCGGTGTTGAATTGGCGCATATTTGACCTGGCATACTCCTGCAGTATTGTGTGGACTTTCTTTATCGTCCCAAGGTGGATTTTTCTGCGAACCCTACAACATGTTACTCCACAATTTCGGTCGGACAATTGGTCGAGCATGATCTAGAATGTCTATGTTGGGATATTACAGCATTGGCCAAACAAAATAGCTTAAATAAGATTGACGAGTCGATGACCTGGGGAAATAGGGTCCCACTTTTTCATCGGCATCTTAGGGTTGATGCAGAATTAGCGATGTATGGTTTGAGTTTGGTAAGCTTTCAAGCGAAGCCATTGGTTATCTCGATGTAACCCAGCCATGTCGTTTTCTGGAGAGCACAAATAGTTTGCGCCCAGTAAAGATATTCACGCTCCACTTCATCTTATCGCTTCCATGTTGAACAATTAAGTATATATGAGCTGTCGTAGCTGCATTTAGATGAAAGAGAAGCTTGGCAGTCACGCTTACTTGCAATTCAAGCCGCTAAGCAGGTTCGATTGTCGAAGCTACAACCTCAGGACGACACTCGTATACAGGTTGCTTGTGCAACCATTTTACATATATATAGCATATTCATTACAGCTAAGTATTTCAACCAACTCGATTAGAAGGAACATAGTGTAAAATTGAATCTGTGCAAACCCATAGAACGTTTCCTTGGGTGAAACGTCTTAGAATTTTTCGAAGCGCAATATTGGTGTATACTGGGACGTATATGAAGCCACAAAGCACTTCTTTTTCCGTCCTTATAATTGATGTAGGTGGATATAGTTGGCTTTTTCGAAGTTCAATAGATCATCTGTTCCTACTAGAACATTGCAGAGGTAAGCAGCTTCATTGTCTTCAAGGAAAAGAATGCTAGAATCGTCACCGTGTCTGGCGCATTTTCCAGGGAACCGGACAGCCAAGACTCTCTCGGAGAAATTTTTTGTTAGTTTGGTGCCAATCCTATAAAGAACCTCGCAAGCAATAACTTCTTTCGTATCCCCAGAGTCGACTAAGTATTTAAGCTTTAGACTTGCCATCCAGCACTAGTTTTCTAGCAGATGCTCTCCAATGTGATAGAAGCTATACGTGTGGGTATTTGGATTGAACATCCAAATACTGGATGTTAAGGCTAAAAAGACGATAAGGGCGACACCCTCTACGTTCGCACGACGCTTCATGCTAGTCGGGAAAACATACTCAAGTATAAGGTCAATCAAATCACTAAACTCTCCAATGGAAGAAACTTCGCTTGCGAGATATGCCGCTCACCTACCCGAATGGTAATGTTCGCCTGTTCCTGCTAAAGGTTCATGGCCCTTCAATGCTTTAGACTCAATCTGAGCCGCCCTCCAAACATATTAGATTTCAACATATTACAACATGGCAGCAAAGAAAATCTTTCTCAATTTTATTATTTTTATTTCGTAGTTTGTTATTATTTATTTATTTCATTCTGAAGATCTGTATATATAAAATGACCTTTTTACAAACGATATTGTCATATGCTTGGTCTTCTAAACGTTTAGCTCTAAATGGCTATTGCACTGAACCAGTTTATTGCTCTTTAATAGAACTAAACCAATAAAGGGCCATAGATTTATCCCTGCACAATTCCAATTTTATTTATTTATTTATTAGAAATTATTTTATTGATTTTAATCTTAAATTTTCTATTTGAAATATAGGATTTGAACAAAGAAACTGCACTTTATGAAATTCGTATGGACTTTAACGTCTCAATGAAAACTTTGCGATGTATTGGAATGTACTTTCAATGTATTGTATCAAAGGCTTTCTGGAGATCATAGTAGTATCATTTCAGCGTGATATCCCTTTTAAAACCTTTTGCGATTTTCTCACGTAGATATCAAAAACAAGTGTCAATCAAAATCTTTTTTCGAAATCCTGAATCAAATTTACATATGATATCCTATTGTTATATTGGCCTATAGATTTTTTATGCCTCACTTTTTATCCCATTTTAAATAAAGAAGTAACTTTTCAATCATCTGGGAACATATTAGACCTACTTGAGAAATTTATAAACTGAATAATAACTCCAACAGATACACATCCATTTATGATAAACACAGAAGGTTTGATATCTGCTGATTTAGTTTTTTTTATTACTAAATTACTCTGGAACTAAAATTTCTATGAAATATTTAATGCGCCATAAAACGTAGTGGACGTTTCATTGTTATAAATATTTGATCTTTCTTGAAGAAGATTCCAAGTTTAGCTGAAAAATTTCCAAAATAATTCTTCAAAACATTAGCAGTTTGGAGATTATCAAAAATAATGTTATTATCACCCAAAAATTGAATTGCAAAGGAGTTTTTTCTTCCTATATTTTTCAATGATTTCCAAATAGGTCTGGGTATATTTTTGGTAAACTCATTGAATAATGTCATGTCTGCATAAGGTTTTTTCTTTTTAATTTTTGTATTTGGCTTGTCCCTTAATGCTATATTTTCTGCAACTTCTCTCTCAGACCACTCTTGAAAATTGTTTTTATTTTGGCTACTTTGAAGTCTTTAATTTATTAGATTCTTACAATAGCTGCGCGTGCCTCTGAACTTTATACATTTTTGATTACCTGTGAAAAAATAAATTAATTTACGAGTACAGGCTAATGCTCTAAAAGGGAAATTTCACCGTATTGATAGCAGAGATAAGCACAAGAAAAGCCAAAGGTTTATTTCCACTGTGATCTCTCAATGGGGAGGGAGCGGTCTGTTCGAATATATAATACACTTATTTAATGGAAGAAAAGCAAAATACATGTAGTATTGAAAACCACACTGTTTTTCAGTCGAAGATTCGTCTGTTTTATTTAAAGCTGCAATCTTATATAATATTTCTGTGTGATTTCGTTCAATGTTTGTGCAGATAAAATTTTACTCATATTTTGGGTACGTGTAAAACTTGGCCAGTTGGTGGGAATTTTGTACCATTGCTAATTATTTAATCTTCCAACACACATAAAATTGTTTACTCAATCATACTTTTAAGAGGCTTTATCCATAGTTAACATTTTTTTTTTTTTTTTAAATGAGCCCTTCCTACCGAAATTTTTTCTCACAGAATTTTGTATGAATTTAAGTTTTCGAAAGTATGGCAATAAAACTAAAGTTTTGAGTTGTCTGATTTCTTATACATTACATTCATCAAACATTGTAGAGCTACTTCTTCTCGGTAGAATTTATCCATGAAACTCTGGCTTTATAGAAAGTTCAAGAAAATATTTATTTTAGATTTTAGTTCTTTTTCCAGAGCACCTTTCACAGTATTTTTAAGTCGTGATAGCATTTAATTGTCTGGAAATTTTAGCTTTCGTAAGCAAGTGTGTTCATTGGTGTGATGTCCAATTTTAATGCGATTATAATAACATTCATTTTTCCCGATTTAAGAACTGTCCATACTTTAACATTAGCTCAGCGTGTCTGGGCGCTATCATTAGAAAATTTATACAACACCCGCCTCAAAACCTTTATCAAAAAATTTCCCAAAGCTGCAACATTAATCTCGAAGATTCCTTCCAAGTGGCTAAAATCCAATTTTGAATACCATCTCCAAACCACCTTGGTACAATTGCGTCCAACTCCAACCTTGATAAAACCTTGTTTAAGTCTAACCATTCCTTGTTTTAAAACCTACAACATAACCCTTGATAGCACTTTATCCAATTTCAATCATCCTTATTTTAAAAACCTTCTCCAAATCTTTTGATAAAACCTCGTCCAATTCCAAACATCCCTTATTTTGAAATCATTTTTGCGAATCTTTTGATAAAACCTCATCCAATTACAACCATCACTTGTTTAAAACCATCTACCAATTTCTTGATAAAAATTTCTCCAATTCTAACGATCCCTTATATTAAACCCACCCTCAAGTCCCTTGGTAAAAGCTTGTTCAATTCCAACAATCCATTATTTTAAAAATCTTCTCAAAATCTCTTGATAAAAACTTGATAAAACCACATCCAATTCCAACCATTACTTATTTTCAAACCTTCACCATATCCCTTTATAAAACCTCGTCCAATTCAGACCATCTCTTGTTTTGAAGCCATCTTAAAATACCTTGATAAATCTTTGTCCAAATCCAATTATCCCTTACTTTCAAGTCTTTACCGTATCCCTTTTTGAAAGTTCATCCAGTTCCTATCATCACTTGTTTTGTAAATCTTTTCCAAATCCCTTGAAAAGGCTTTGTCCAATTCCAACCGTCCATTGTTTTAAAACTGTGTCCAAATCCATTGATAAAACCTCGTCCAATTCCAAACATTCCTTATTCTGAAAAAACTTTCTACAAATCCGTTGATAAAACCTCGTCAAATTCAAATCATCCCTTATTTTCAGGTCTTCGCCGTATCCTTTGATAAAACCTTGTCCAATTCCAACCATCCATTGTTTTAAAAATTTTTCCAAAACTATTGGTAAAACCTCGTTCAATTCAAACCATTATTTATTTTAAAAACCTTCTCCAAATCCCCTGAAAAAATCTCTTCCACTTCCAACCATCCCTTATTTTCGAACCTTCACCATACCACATGATAATACCTCGTCCAATTCCAGCCATCTCTTATTTTCAAGTCTTCACCATATCTCTTGATAAAACCTTGTCCAATTCCAACCATCCATTGTTTCAAAACATTCTCCAGATTCAGTGATAAAACCTCATCCAATTCCAATCACTCCTTCTTTTAAAAATCTTTTCCAAATCCTTTATAAAACCTTGTCGATTTCCAACCATCACTTACTTAAAAATTTTTCTCCGAATTTCTTGCTAAAACCTATCTAATAAAAATTTTATAAAAGATGCAAGGCGCTAAAAAAAAAGACATATAGCATTGTTAGCACCACTCTAAGTAAACAGCTAAAGTACTCAGCGTTGTGTAGATGACAATGTTTTTGTAGAGAAGGTTTGGGTAATTACCCAGGTGTTATATTAGATTCTATCTTAACACTTATTGGAAATTTCCAATTAACATTTTAAACATCATGCAGATTAAGACTCTTGAACAAGAAATAGTGATTTTTCACAGCCATAGCAGCTAAATCAACATGCAACTCGATGATCTTACCATTAGTTTCATATTGTGGTATTGTTAATATAGACCTTTATAAAACCCAATTGAATCGCTTGCCTTCACTCGATAGGAAAGCCAACCTAATCGATCTTCCAAAAATCTCGTTTGCTTCGTCGATGTAATGATAATGATGTGTGTTTAATTAGAAATTTTATAGTTTCAAAAAATTAAACTATTACACAAATTACCCTATACGAAGAAAGGATTTTATTTGACAGGTGCACATACACACAATACACTGTCAATGTACATCCTAGATTTGATCGGTGCATCATGTTCTTCATGTACAGGTTTATACGTCAGTGTGTCAAAGAAAATACATTACTTATTTTAATAGGCACACCGAAATATCAAGCGAGAACTATGTGAGTAAACAGTTGGGATCCAGGCGGCACAATTTAAGTTTGAGACATCTTTTATAATGGCTATATATTCACAGTTAAAATAAACATATATTGATTTATAACATGGGTTAATTCGTAGACCACACATTGGTGGTTAATTCGTAGACCACACATTGGTTTTTATTTTAACAATAAGTCTTGGTAATTGACCAAGACAATACCACAAAAATAATATCACTAAAAAGTTATCAAAATATTCCTTTTAAAGTTAAACAAAATTTTGTGGAAGGGCTAAATAGAGAATTAATTCAACTTTAAAGTATAATTGCTGAAGATGATGTTAAAAACAACATGAAAAGTAAACAAAAACGATATGGCTATGTTCATTATGTTTCTAAATCCGGTATTCATGTAACTTTATTTGACAAAGGGTTAATAAAATTTTACCACCACGCTGCAAAGTTCGATGTTTTATTTTTTGAAGCTAGTAGATCACTTATCCAGCCCGTATTTTGGTTAAAAAATGAGAAATGAGATGGCAAAAGAATCCTTTTATATGCACTTACTGCTAGGTTACCATCTGGTGGAGCTCATCCGGTTGCCATTTTGGAGCAAATAACCAGTGATCATAATTTTTTTTTCAATTTGCTAACCCCTTTTAATTTTAAAAGAAATTGAACAAAAGTTATATGGAAATTATTCTCTTAAGGTAATAATTTTAGACGACAGCAAGGCAATGATACAGGCTATCTTACAAGGGTTTCCAAATCAACAACTCGATGATTATCCATTTTGCTGTTACAAAATTGTTTGCGGAAGTTTGACCAAAAAAACTTCTGTAATACTTTTATTAACGTCTGTTCTTTCGATTTTATACAAATGGTTAAAATAAAGTGCAAAGAAATTTTCCGTGTAAATAATAAATTCTTTAACGTATTTAGTAAATCATTTTACAGGAAGACTGATTTTTTGAGAAATTACTTCCTTCTGTCGTTCAACAATGTTATCTTTTCATGAATAGTAAGCTGGACCACCTTGATGTTGTGGCGTTTTTGAAAAATCTAGAGGAGTCTATCAACTTTCACAATAATAATCGAATTTACGATTTCTTGACCAACGAGGAGAAAGATATTCTGTCATAAAGAATAATGACTAATAAAACACAGTCGAAGAAAACCGAAAAAACCGAATAAACCGAATAAACGCAAAATTAGGTTTTTGGAACCTTCTAAAAAAATAATCAAGTTTGATAACACACCCGAAGAAGAAATAAGACATCAGATTATAAAATTGGAGGAAGTAAAAATGGAGAAATAGTTGGAAATGGTCAAGGAAAAACAAAAACGATATATAAAAGCAAAATAGCGTTCACAACCACATTCTTAAATTAAATCACAAGCAGAATTTTAATACATAAAATACATACAAGGAAAAAACAGACCATGGAAAAAACAACAAAAAACCAAATAGAAATGCAAAAATACTGACATCAACAAACTCTAGAAAAATTCAAAATACCGCAAAGAAGGTAAATCAAACAAAAGGGATCAAATTATAAAATTGAAGACGAACAAAGATAAATTTAAAGAAAGCGATGGAGACTCAATTATAATTGAAACTGTAGAGTTGGAAACAAAAATAAACAACATTCAAGCTAATATCGACATGATAATGTAACTCCAGGAAATAACGACAAAAAATCACTTCCAAATGTAAATAAGATAACAAATGGCATTGAAACAACTATTGAGAAAGAATGTATCAATCAAGTAATTATAAATAATTTAGAAAATGAAAAGTCGTCCAACAAAACCAAGAAACGAAAGCAAAAAAAAAAAAGAAATCAAGATGAATCAGGAAAAAACAAATTTTTAAAAGAAAAAGAAACTACTTCAAGTGAAAGATACTGTATTTGTTCCTCCTCTCCGGAATCGTGGAATATGGTTTGTTGCGACATATGTAATATTTGGTATCACGACGATTGCTTAGATATTGACCATGCTTTGACACATGTTGTTCCTTACCTTCGTTATAACTTAAGCGAGGTTGTAAATGGTGTAACTGATACTATATAAGAACTGATAAGATATATGTTATTTTCGGCTTATGAAAGACAATCTTTTTCTCAACTGCTATTCCCACCTTTATATTTTGAGTGCTAAATAAATACACAAAACCTCAAAAAAGATTTACTCTAAAAGTGGAATTAAAAATAGATAAAACAACTGTTATGTTAATACGTCATTTCAGGTTAAATTACTAGGATCGTGTATTTTCAACTTCCTTCCAACCAGTATTCAAAAGACTTTTTCAATAAATCGTTATTTAGGCCTTACACACCAGCAACTATCAAATGGTAAGATGACATTACCACTTTCTTTTGATTTTAGTGGACGCGAAATTAGAGAAAAAAATTAAGGTATTTTAGGTGCAACTATGCGATGAGCAATAAGTATCAATTACAAACATATAAAATTTAACGACGATGAAGAGTTTTTATGTGCGATGACATAAAAAACACATAATAAAGATTACCCATGTATTTCTCCCTTTTTAGCATTCTAACCGAACTTTTCAGATGTCTTTATTGTGGTAAATTTGATGGTTTTCAACGTAATGAAAATCATATCTGATTAGCAGTTTACGAATAAAATAAATCAACATCTTTATTTTCCTCACTTAGGAACCAATATATGTGCCTTTTATCCCCTGAGAGTTCAGAAACTAAATCATTAGACGCATGCAAAATGTTTATATTATATGCGATATTTATTATACATCCTTCAAATGTTTTAAGGATCTCTACAGTGCGCTCAATTGGGAATAGATCAGTAATTAAAACCAAGATTTAAAATTCGATTTAAAATAATTTATTGGAAATTCAATCGAGGACAAAAATGAACACTGTGTTGAGTACACTTAAATAGGATCTAAAAACTTTGAAGTCTTGTCTACAAAAACTGGTCATTATGTAACTTACTTGATTCTAATGAAATAATCAAATTAAAAAACTCGAGCTTGACAGTTTTACATTATAGTGTTCTAAGCACACATTATTTTATGTGTGGATCACCTGTTTCCAGCCTGTATGTATACAAAGGAGTAGTTCGAGAGCAGATATTGACTCTTCTAACAATAAAATATAATGATATACAATAAAATATAATGATTCACAGCATCGATTCAATACTAGTTTTATCATCGATCGCGTTATCATCATTTGTTTATCGGGAAAATTAAAGAATATTATCGCCAACGGATTTTTTTATTCTATCGAAATTCAATTCCCTAAAGTTGCAATTTTACCATCACATTTGAAGAATAAAAGAACACATTCATCTCCACTGAAAAGGTTTTTGTGTTTGACTGATGTTTCACAAAGGTATATTACGTTCTTGTTTGTTAATAAAAATGAAAATCACTGGGTACTTTATGCACTGCTCTGAAGGAAAACTTAAAGGTGAGTTGTGATTCTTTGAACCAAGGTTGTTAAGACAAAATGCAATCGATTCGGTACTAAGCTACTTTAATGAAGCTTTATCAATGTACTCATCACGCCAACAAAATGGAGCATAGTCAACTTTGGTGTGAAAGATCAAACAAACATACATGTTTTTTCAAACGCGTGTAACCTCGTCAAAAGACATGAGCACGACATGATCTCGAAATCAACTAAACAACTTCGCTATTGGATTGCTTCCAAATGCTTTATGTTAACTGACACAAATATTTCTGGAACAAATCTTAGAAGGAATCTTAAAGAGACGAAAGAAATCAAAATATCTTGAAGAAAGCAACAAGTAGCTATTAAAAACATCACATGTCATAATTTGGTTAAACTCATCGAATTTCAAGAAAAAGTGCAGTCTTGCAGTAATAAACCATGTACAAATTCACTTTTATTTTGTTAAAAACACTGATGCGGTGGTTAAGGTGCATAAAAAATATTGCTTAGCAATATTGCTTAGCAATATTGCTTAGCAGTATTGCTTAGTAATATTGCTTGGCAATATTATATGTTTTTATTTAGGTAATTAGATTTTAAAACGCTCATGCACTTTTTTTTCTAAAAATAGCAGTTTATTATTATGCTTCGGGTTTTTCGTTTTTTGTTTGTTTGTAATAACTAAAAAATTACAAGCACTAGGCATTAAAATAACTAATTGAATAAAAACAGCCAACAAATAATCAAAATATAAATAAATTAATTAAAATAACCATACTTAAACTCACAGCATCTAGTGTCAGACAAACCTGACTTCTATACACTGTACAAACTTGTACATATAAATTAAAAATAGGAAAGTTATTTCCTTATTTTAAATTTCGACGTGGATTTAATTTAAGGCAGCGCAAAAACGATAATTTTGGCGTTGATTTAATCAAATTTAATTTATATCGTGCACTGCAGGAACAATGTTGTTCCATTCGTTTACGCACTAATGAAAATAAAGAATTAATATAACAGTTGTTTTTTTTTGAAAGGAAATTATTTGAACAACTTTCTTCCTTGAGGGTTACAAGTTGGGATAAATTCAGGTAGATAGTCATTTAGGTATTTCGGAGCATTCCCTCTTACAATAATATAGAATAAAACTAATTTGCAATACCATCACCTATCACGCAAATTTTCCACACCAATTTCATTAAAAATTTTATCGCATAATGACCCTCTTATACCTCCTGTTTTAGCAAGGGCAGTATTATATTGTGCAGAATCAATTCTTTTGCAAAAAGAAACGCTATTTGGACAATCATACACAACATCTGCGTAGTCTAAAAACTGGTCTACGTATGATTTGTAAGTATAGAGATTTCCTAACAAGTGTACACGAAAGGTGTTTTTTCAGACATATGCATTTATTAGCTTTATCGTTAAATTTTATCTTTTAGTACTGTCGTTGAAAAAAGCAAATTTTCAAACAAAACATTGCTAGGCTTTAGTATGTAGTATATTACTTGACTTGAAACTATCATGATCATTTTAATAAGCTAACATTATTTTGAGTTGTTGAGTAGGGTTTTATTTTTATTTAGAACTGCTGCCCACTGAAATAGTTGCAGATGATTTTTCAATTTACACATTTGCAACAACAACAGGTGTTCGGTAACATAAATTTAAATATTTCCTTCAAAACCTTATTTGCAGATTTTAACGTAAACCCTTATTTCTGTTTAATTTAGGCAAAATCTGAATTTTCAGACAATCGTGGTAAAAATATTATGAGACATTAGGACACCTTATTAATGAACAAAAAAATACCACAAGTAGTTAAAAGTATTGATACAAATTTAAGTTTTTCTTTTGGTTATTAGAGTTATAAACTTAGAACTATGAAATTATAAAAAAAAAATTTCTCTGCGTGATAGATCAAGGTATGAAAGCGACAAGTAAGTACTCATTTCAGTTTGTTAACAATTTCGTCATTTTGTTCAAGAGAACCACTTTTGAACATGCCTCAAATGTGAATTTATGCTAAAATTTGACAATAGACTCATATAGTTTGACCATAATTGTAGGTTGAGCAAACTAACTTACTTTTATTTCACTTTTGTTATTTAAGATGAATATGACACAGACGACGAGTATTTCAAAAAAATGTGAAGACTGAGGAAATGATTCCCTATTTGGAGGTTGACAGGCGAGAGAAAATGGTAAAATCTACGGAGTATCTAGATGACTTAAAAGATTACATAAAACTTAAAAGAATAAAGAGACCACTTACCGTAGCAATTGACCCACACACCAAAAGAGGTAATCTTGAAAACCACATGTGCTAAAGAGCTGGGCTTGGATTGGGTACCTTTACAAATTTTCCGATATTCACTTAATAAAGAAAGTAAATATTCTTTAGTTTTGCAATTTCCTGACGTTTGGATGAAATTTTTTTGTCCATGGAAACAATACAAATTTATAAGTTTAAGTTACCTCATTACATGTTTCACTACCCCACATCAAATATTTCTTTCTCAAGTTGATCATTTTTTGAAAGGAAGTCTTAATAAAATTAGTTGATGGAACAACTTGGTATAACAATATTTTTTGTAGTACCAAGATCTTATCTTCAAAACGTTCTTCTCACTATGAAAACCGTGGAATTTCACTCATTTACTCATTCACTTATTTTATTTCTTTTACTGTTTTTATGTCTATACGTATACAGTTATACAAAAGAAGAACGAATGTTGTACTAGACATTATTCCTAAAAGTCTCTTTTCATTTCTTTAGCGATAAGAAATACTGATAGATGACTTTCTTACAGTCAACAATTCTCCCTTAGACTTTTTTATACTAATATATGTTTTTTAATTTGAAAGTTAAATATATGATATATTTACTTGCTTATTCAGGTAACTGTTAAGAATACGTAAAAACACTTTTTAAGACCTGTCACACATTAACTCTCTTTTCGAATAATATAATTTCCAAAATTATTCATACGTTTTTTTTCAGAATAGGCTTGTGCTTAATTTTTTGATGATCATTTGAAGCATCTGCTACTATTATTCCTGGAAGCCATTGTTTCAACCATACAAGCTTTATTAAATTTTTTAAGATTCTTGGCTGCTTATGATTTTATGGCACATCTTAAAGGATCACGCAAAACAGTATCAGCATAGATGTCTGTTCTCATTTACGATGTTTCAAAATTGCAATAGGTTTTCTTAAAAAATAGCAGTCTCATCAATATTATGGATGCCAGGATGGGATTGCAAAGCAACAATAATTTCATTGCAGTAAACCTTTAAACAGGTAGAAAATTTCTGACTTTCAATTGGTTTTGGCGTGAGAGAGATGTCGCAAAGTTTGGACATTTTTTTACGTCTGTAATTTGGTAAGTCATGGCTTTACACAATTGAATCTTTACACAATATGAGTTCTTATTGTTGGAAATAATTACTCCAAATCACATTGGAAAACGTGGGTATAATGAATCCAAAAACTGTGGTTTTATTGAAAATTTACAAAGTTCGGAAAAAAACCTTGTTTTTGATATTACATCTTCGGTTTGTATCCCTGGTTACATTTTTTTGAAAAAATGAACGAGTAAATGACGCTTAATATTTTTTTGAAAAATAAGGCGCGTGTATTAATAATCTAAATCGTGGTGAATTTTAAACAGCTGGTGATTGTGTTTGTCATCAAAATCCTCCAGTTTTCTTAAGTTGAGTACCAGCTTCGATTTATTGTAGCTTTGGCTATAACTCGTTTTATTTTCTTTACAGTTGAACTATAGTCAAAAACATCTAATTGATTTAAAGCTTATGAACACATTTGCAGTTTCAGGTATTACGTAATGACATCGAAAAATCACACAACTGTTGGTCCGGCGAAGCGTTAGGTTGCAAGGTTGAAAAACTAATGTAAAGGAAGAATTACCAAGAACTATTAAGCGAAAAATGAACATGATAACTTTGAAACAAAATCTATTTCCCACTACTTTTATTTATCAATTTTTATCCCTTTGCTTGACCACGTGATTATAAAGCTTGATGACCGTTTTTCAAAAGGCACTTTTGCTATACTTAACGCGATTTATTTGATATTTCAGCTCTTGGAAAATGATATTCGATGTGTCAGGCTTTTTAATCTGAAGTTGATTTGTTTTCCCTGAGGATGATATCACCCACGTATATAGCAAGCTTACAAATAACACTATCGGTAACTTCCTAATATAACACAAAGCTTAAAAAATTACTGCCACCAAGCAAATCTTAAATAACGTTAGATTATCTTTAAAAGACAACGAGCGAATGTTTCTTCATGATGTCATGTGGTTTTTGTGATAACCATGTATCTTTCATATGTTTATAGAAAAATCGAAATAGAAATGTTAAAAAAATGGTTGGAAAAAAATGTATGTAGTTTAAAACAGCCGATTTTTTTCTTAAACTCGGTTGGAAAGGATCAAATTAATCAAGTTTGAAAAAATAAACTCGGGTAAAATTACAATCAGTTGAAGTGATATAGTTAAAACAAAAATTTATTTTTAAGTATGAATATTCGAAACCAAATTATTAGATAGGTAATATTATTTCATATGTATACTATACATTAATAAACCTTCTTCTTCTTCTATCCACTTCGTGCCAGGTGGCACATAAGGCTTCAACTTGTTCCCTCCACACATCCTTTCCAAGGTTTTGGTTTTGGTTCAAGTTTGAAGTTTCTGTAACGTTGATTTTTTTACGGGAGAAGGTTGTCAGCCTGCAGCCTAACCTCTTGACTAGTAGGACTAGGGTTTTCTGTTGGGGTTTGCTCCCTTAGATGATTGCATA
>JAUZNK010043584.1:0-16840 GCA_035046665.1 Euphysa ruthae | reverse complement strand
CCAATATCAGACTTCAGAGTGCTCAACAACATCATAAGATAAAGGAGCATATATATTTATATATATATATATATATATATATATATAGAAATTTTTCCTTTGAATGCAATATTTAATGCTTTGTAATTAAGTTTTAGCTTTAAGATAGATCTATTTTTGAAATTCTCTTTACAGTAAATTTAATAAACTAATCCAAAGATTGTAAGCCTTATCTAAACATGTTAGCTTTTTCTTTAAAATTTACTATTTGTCAAAATAAATTTTTTCTTACGTATATGACTTTATATACTCTAATTACCTGTTTATTCTTCAAGGGTAACATCCCTTACTTTAACTTGTCACTGCTTCATGAACAAGAAGCTGTTTTAATATTTCTCATCTGTTTCAAAAAAAATTTGTTTTATATTTTTTTTTAATTTTATAATAAAGAAGACTGTACTATCTGTTTATTTTTGACCTTTGAGTGTCATTATGAATTGTTATTTCCTTGAATTTTTATCTCTGCATCCAAAATCTGCTAGAAAACAGTCATTAGTAATAAAAATTTTATGATTTTAATAATTTTAAATGTAAACTAGATTTTTGAAATAGGAAAAATCTTTTATCAGGGCACTGAGCACATGTCTTGTTTTAAGCATAAATTCCAGCTGTAAAATTTTATTAATGGTAATGAGAATTCAAATAATAAGACAAACTGTGTTGGTGGATTTGGAACTTTTTCAACAGATTGTTAACTATTTTCGCATTGCAAAATAGACACTGTTTTGTTAAGAATAGCTGGTGTTAATGGCAGCACACTACTAGGTTGATTAGGTGATAATGATCGCATCATGGTGTTAAAGTTTATGGATAGATAATAGATAATAGTATCATAACTTATGCACCTTAGTGTGTACTCAAGGAAGATAAGGATAAATTTTAAGATGAGTTAAACCCAGTCACATCTAAGTTTGTAGACAATAAACTTCTCATATTTGGTGGCAACTTTAATGTTGAAGTTGTTTAGTCACATGGGATATATAGAGGTTTATTTGAAGGCTATAGTTTCTGGGGAAAAAATAAGGAAGATGTCTTAATTTAGCAACAACAGAAATGATAGTTTGAAATACGTCACTCAGTAAGAAGCAGAGTAGGCTAATAATGTATCAATCAAGCTGTTGTAAGAGATAGATATAATATACCTGGTTGGTAGGTGGTGAAAAGTTTTGAAGTTATTGCATCGTCCTTGTATAGCAATACATGTAACAGTCAGAAGCAGAAAGGAGTAGACTTGTAGATTTTATTGAGAAGGGAACATCAGTGCAATAAAGTGTTTAGGATAGCTAAGCAAATAAGGAGGATTAATCAGGATGTTTTAGATAAGGAGTTTATACGTAATAATGAGAGTGCATTAGCTAGCACAGTAAAAGAAGTTAGTTTGAAAAGTTATTACGAGAAATTACTTAATACTAAGTTTAAATAGGCTGGAGATAGTGTTTTAGAAGTTATTGCAGTAGGTGGGCCAGCTATAAAAATTATAACAGACGGAATATGTAGAGGAGGCTATTGGGAAGATAAAAATCTGGAAAGCCGCAGAAGTGTTGTTGCAGAAATTTGTTGCAAAGCTTTGGAGAGATTTTATATTTAAGCTTATTAAATGTCTTGTCAATCAAGGTATGAAGCATAGTGCTATCATCCTAAATGTCTGGCAGTCAAATTTTTTTTATTTAATTGTTGCATTAATAACAACAAGCTTATATTGTCTCACTTTAAAATTCTAAATATGAATTTCTGAGGTGTTCTTGCAACTATTTTGAGGTGCTCTTGCAACTATTTTGAGGTGTTCTTGCAACTATTTTGAGGTGTTCTTGCAACTATTTTGAGGTGTTCTTGCAACTATTTTGGTGCAGAGATGAATTAACTTCCTATTAAATTTAAAAAATCTGTAAATAAAAATATATTTTAAAAGTTTTTTTGAAAAAACTCTTTACTGTTCAAGCTATTATATTTATTTATACTTTAAAATTGTTTTTACATGCTTTCTTGTTTGCTTGTTTATTACTTTTTTATTTTTGGTATTGAATTTTTTAAACATTCTGTATAAACAAACATTCATTAATGTAATGTTAGTAATTGCTTCGAAAAATTTAGATAGCTATTAGTTTGTTTGATAGATAAAAAACAGTATTTTGCTTATGTTTGCTATGTTATTTCTCCTGGCTGTGTTATTTTTATTAGGTAACCCTTTTATTAAACTTGATGTATATTATATTTTAGTTTTGTAAAATAATTTACCCATAAATTTAAATCATAGGACATGACTGAAGAAATTATTAACTTCCAAAACAAATTTATCTTTAATTTTGTATGCAATTTAATATTAATAAACTTAGTGATATAATGATAGATTTTCTTTGATGAACTCAGTACAAATCTCAAAAGTGATCGTCTTTAAAACCGTGACTTTGATTTTTCATGTTTTTAGTTGAATAATTTAGCAACCTACATACAAATTTTTTTTTGATACTTGTTATGCTATGTAAACAAATGTTTTGTCCTTACATATAATAATAATTGGATTTTTTTTTGCATATTACAGAAAAACACAATGAATGAATTTTGATTTTGGAAGGCATTTGTAACGTTATTAATCCTATTAGATGAAATATTTCAATTTTTGCGTGAAAAGTTTTTTTTTTTTCAATAGCGATGGTTCGTATGAAATTGCAGAGGCTGACGGTGTTTCCCGGGGCACTAAAGTTATCATTCATTTGAAAGATAGTGATAAAAGATTCTCTATGAAATCTAAAGTTGAAGGTACACAAATTTAAATTTTGATAAAAATTGCTAAATTGGTTAAAGTTTGTTCAGGCAGTAATAATTTTTAAATTTATTTTCAAATTTTATAAATTTTACTGTTTGGACTCCTGATGAAGCTGACGGAATTCTCCAATTTTTGTCTGTTTTCTGTCTGTCTGGTCACTCTTCTCCTTAACTGCACGTTATCTTATGGAATATTTTGTTTGAGGTTATAAGGTCATAATTTGGTAACATGGATGATTTTTTGATGATTTTTGAAAAAAAAAAAAAAATTTCCTGATTCTCTAATGCTTACTCCAAGTTTGCTTTAAAAAGTTCATTTTAAAATTGACTTTTGAAATTTTTTTAAATCTTCCTTACATTTTTTAAAAACTTGGGACTGTCAAGGTATTTTTTTTTTGCAATTTGACATACCATTGTTGTCAGCTACATGTTTTTCTTTTTTGTTCTTTAATAGAGATTGTTCAAAGCTATAGTAGTTTTGTTGGATTTCCTATATACTTAAATGGAACGCGGTTAAACAATGTTCAGGTATGCTTTTGGTTTTTTGATAGAAGTGTACTCAGTTGTTCTTTACTAAAAGTTTGACTGAATATAGGTTTTTTAAAGTAGCATTTTCAGAAAACATTTCTTCAAGGTATTAATTAGTGTTAAAGTCTAGGCTCCCCATGAGAAATTTTCTGATATTTCTAATATTCATTGTAAATGCGACTTTGTATAGATCTATACAATCAAAGAAACTTTTTTTAATTATCCTGTCTTTTCTCAATGATTATATCAATGCATCAAAATAAATAGAGAAAATATTTGAAATATATCTTAATTTATTGCTTTGCAAGCTCTTGGCCAACGATATTTAAGATATTTTCACTGTGAATGTAATATTTATAGGCGCTATGGATGCAATCTGAACGAGATGTAAGTGATGATAACCATAAAGAATTCTATCAATTCATTTCAAACACCTCAGATGTTCCTCGCTACTCACTGATGTACCAGGCAGATGCTCCCTTAAACATTAGAAGTGTCTTCTACGTCCCAACCAATATCCCAGAAATGTTTGGCTTTGGTAGGATGGAGTCAGGAATTAGCTTATATAGTAGGAGAATTCTAATTCAATCTAAAGCCCCAAAGCTTTTACCAGATTGGTTACGCTTTATGCGTGGAATTGTTGATAGTGAAGATATCCCTTTAAATTTAAGTCGTGAACTTCTCCAAGATAGCGCTTTACTTCAAAAGATAAGTGATGTGTTAGTGGGGAAAATTCTGCGTCATTTTATTACTGAATCAAAGAAAGATTCTGAAAAATTTCAAAAATTTATGAAGGAATGTGGGAACTATTTCCGAGAAGGTATAGTTGCCACTGAATCACCAAGCCGTAGGGAGGAAATATCTCGCTTGCTTTATTTTGAATCTTCGTCAGGAAGTGCTGGAGAATTGAAGACATTGGATGAATATGTATCCACTATGAAAGAAGATCAAAAAGATATATTCTTCCTCTCTGCACCAAGGTTTAGCATTTATAATTTTTAAAGTTTTTGAGAGATCTGTTTTAAACCTTCATAGTTTGGTTTTAATTATTTATTAATATATTTGTTATTGACATTTCTGTCAAATGGAGGATTTCTAATAGATGACTTTTCCAGTAAGTATTTCTCTGGCATTTTTTTAAAATTTTTGCTTAGTTGTTGAATCAATAAATAAATAGTGGCACTTTTATATTTTTGAAGAAATATTATTTTTCGATACTAAGCTAGTTTTGTCAGTTGATTATTATTTTAGTTTGTATTATTTGTTTAGCAGTACGCTGTATGAATCCGGTTAGAATTAAGCATATCATTTTAAGCATATTACTTAAAATATAATTTTCCTGAAAATGCTCTTCCAGAACTAGTTTAAATTTATTTGCATATGTCATTTTCTTAAACTCTGATCATTAACTTTTTTATAAAATTATAGGGCTATAGATGTAGTTTTGATGCTAAAAAATTTTGGAATTTTGAAAATCTCATTTTCAATTATTTTTTTAATTCTTGTAATGCTAATATTTTTTTGTTTCCTGATAACTAAGAATTTTTAAAAAAATAATTTGATTTGAAAAAAGTTTGATTTTTATCAAATAATTTGTATTGAAAATGTCACCTACACGGTCTGATAAATGTAACTTAGCACTTAAAAAAAGAAGATTTATTTCCTTAAAATCATTAGCAGCAGGATTTATTTTGTTTATTCCAATCATTGTAAAGATAAAGAAAATATAAATAAAACAGTTTTTAACTTACTTTGTTCTGTATCGCATTAAATGGATCTGCTTTATTTTTGTTTCTTAGGTATTTTTCACATTTTTTTTCTTAATTTGCTCATTATTAAAAAGTTCTAGTTAGTCTGATTTTTTGGTAAGCGAGGCCAAGAAAATTAATGTTTTAACCTAAAATATGTAAAAAAAAAAAACTTGTGGGTATCATTCGTGGATTATATTTTGTGTGTATTATTTTCTTCAAACATAGCAACTCTAAACATCTTATTTGCACTTTTGAAAACCAATTCATGTTGTATGGTTTTTAGTTTAGTGTTTGTCAGGATAAGGTTTTTTCATTAGATAAGTTATTAGTGTCAGTCTTAGTGAAAATTTACCAGACTAACCTTTTCTGGTTTTTTATAATTTTATACGTTTTAGATATTGATATTCAGTAAATATGTTCTTAAGGGTTTTCCAAGAAGTAATCTCAATTTGTTATTACTTACCTGAATAGTTCTTATCTTAAAAATAGAGCATTCGTTGAGTTGAATTTGCTGCAAATTTATGTTTTGGTTTTAGTAAAAGAGAGGCAGGATCTAGTGAGTACGGCAGTTAGAATTAGGATTAATGAGGAGGGGGTCAGATGAAGGGTCAGGTGAGGAGGGTAAGAGAAATCTTGAATTTCAAGTAAAATTTTAAGAGAGAGGTCAGGAGCAAATTAATTAACTAATTTAATTAATTGATTGTCAAATTAATTAAAAAGATAAGGTTTTAAAATAAGGTCAGGGTTGGGGCATGTGAATAAGAAGACTCATAAATAGGGATTTGTTTTGTGCAAAAAGTAAGGCATGGGTTTTGTGAATTATTTGGCATTTTATCTTCAAATTCGTTTTACAGCCCACATGGTATTGAGGTTTTTAGTCTATTTAATCATCTTCCAGACCTTATGTTTGCTAATGGATAATAAGCATGTGTGTATGATGAATTGCAACATGTGATATCTTGTACAATCCAGCCAATTGATGAGAATAGTGCAAAGCTGCCCTGAATTTATACAGCTGCCTATTTTTCATTGTGTATTTACAATGTCTTAAAAAATAGCATATGTCTCTTTTTTTAAATTATGTGAAAAAAGTGTAAATTTTATGTGGGAGGTTATAGGAGAATATTTCATATGCTTCAGATTTGTGGTTCAATTTCTTGGTAATTCTCATTAGTAAAAGATAGGGATTTAAGACCCCTGTTTTTAACTAACTTCATCTCTGTTCATTGCCAACGTTCAATCTCCTACTTACCAAGCATGCTTTTGACCCCCTCTTTAGCACACAACCTCCATTCATCCTCTCTATATTCACAAACCTCTTATTTTTCAAAATTCACTTCTGCTTCTGCTTCCCCCTTATTTAACATCCACCTCCCACTCCCTCCCCTACCACTGACTTCCCTTTACTTTATCTAAAACTCTTGGATTTTACCAATTTCATACTTTCTAAATTCTCTAATCCTACCAGGTCATTTATTTTTAAATAGTGTATCTTACATTATCTCAAAAAGTTATGACTGTTATTACTGTTTGTCACAATCATTATTTATGGTTTTGTTGGGAACCCTATTTTCAGAACAAATAAAATTTTATATGCACCGGTGACCCTTGGTTGTTATCTGGCTTTAAAAACCAATTTTTGTTAATCATTTGCATAAAGTTTTAGTAACAGCTTAAACTCATTTCAAAACATAACTGTGCAATAAGAAGAAACTAATTTTTTTATCCAGAATTTATAAAAATTAAAAAATAATAACCCAAAAAACATTGCTTTTTTTGGAAAGATTTTTGGGTAGTTTTGCACCTTGATTTTTATCAAATTTTATTCTATAGAGTGCTTATGGGTTTCTCTTTAAAGTTGCGTAAAAGCCTTTCTTTATATCAATCTAACCCTTGCTGAAATTTTAGATATGTAAGCCACCATCTTTATGAATGATAATGGCAGACACCTTTTGAGTAAAAATTTGAGGCTTTTTTAATAAAATTGTTGAAATTGCCTAACTCTCACAATTTTACCTCTTTGAAAAACCTATTACTTAAAATTCCATAGAAACTTTTGCAACTAAATATCATACTCTGTATTGTAATATATTTCAATGCATTGTTACAAATTTAGCACATTGATTTTAACTTTCTACTTGTTTTTATCAGAATTTGACATAAAGGAGTTAAATTTAGCTTAATTTTAACATAGTTGAAATCAAACAAACTCTTTTCTCTGGCATTTTGGAGATTCGAGATACTTAGAGTTAACTTTGAGAAATTCTGAGAATTCCATTTCCTAGCATTGCCTACACTGCTACAGAAAATTGAGCTTAATTGTTGCTAAGTTTATTGATTTTTAGATTAGTACCTTTGATTTACAGGGGGTAGTTTTAAAAATTTTCATTAGCAAGTATGTTTTAATCTGCGTCAGAAGACTTAACAAAGTTTCATAAGACTTAAATGGACTGCGCAGCAGACAAATTCTGTCCTGAGATTTCTGATTTAATCAGTTTTTATTAACAGTTAATAAAAAATTGACTCTTTTTGTAGTCGTGAGCTGGCTGAATCTTCACCGTACTTCGAAGCATTAAAAGCACAGAATGTGGAAGTTTTATTTACCTACGAAGAAAACGATGAAGTTGTGCTGGCTGCTTTAAAGGAATTTAAGAAGAAAAATATTGTTTCAGCAGAAAATTTCCTTATGTCTAATAACAGTATCTCAGCTGAAAGCAATGATACCTCACAAGGTAAGATTTTGATTTAAAAGGGTATATGCGGTTTTTGTGACATTTACACAAGCTCTTAAATTTGGGATAATTTTTCTCAATTATCTTGTAGGAAAAGGAAAAAAAATTCAAACTTGAACAGGGTTGCCTGGAAACTCCTGAAATATTGAAGTCTTCCTGGAAACTCTTGGATTTTTCAAAATAGAAATTTCCCTGGAAAACTCTTGGAACTTTGATTCAAATCAATTCTGACTTTTTTCTGGAATATTCAAAGAAGAAAATCTGTTACTTTATGTGGATTACTATGGCTTACTTAAGACAAGAACTGATATCCTGTCTTTTGACCTTTTAAAATAGAAAACCATGTTAAAACAGGAAATATCCAACTTCCTGTATGTTAACAAGGGAAGTTGTTCATTCTGTGTCAAAGTGTGATTTTTTTTCTGGTTTTTGTTATTAGATTCTTGTTTCATTTATGACTCATTTCATTTTGATCTAATTATTCATCTAGTCTGTTATGCGGGATGCAGCTGTTTAAAATTTGTCTTTTTCAAATTTTAAAAGATCTTTTTCATTCTGAAAGGCCACCATTTTCTAACACAATCATTCTTCGACCATTCTAAAAACTGATCTACCGCTGTTTCATCTTGTCCCAGCTTGGCTAATAATGTTGACCTCGTTGATTCTATGACAGTTAATAAATCTACTGTTCATGCAGAAATTCGATGGGCACTGAAAGCAATTTTGTCAAAAAATTCTTTTGATGATATTGCAGAGTTATTTGCAACAATGTTTCTAGATAACTGCATAGCAAAATCATTGTCTAGAATCAAACTCAGATACATGATAATGTTCGGGTTTGCTCCATTTTTTCACGAGTGTTTACGAAATGAACTCAAAGTCATTCCTTACCATGTGATATCATAGGAAATTTTTAACCGTGTGCTTCACTTTGGTCAGATGGATTTTCTGATACGATATGAAATGAAACCAAGAGACACGTTATTTGATTTATTTCTGAATTTTACAAGGTGCTAATGCTAAGCAATTAGTTAGTAAGTTTGATAACGCAGTAGCATCACTTGACCAACCAAAACTCATCAAATTTTCCTCAGATGGACGCAACGTCAATCTCAAAGATTTAAAAATAATCTTAGATCAACGAGAAGAAGGCAATCATTTTTCTTTGGTTGATATTGGAACATGTGGGCAACGTACTGTTCACAGAAGTTTACAAAATGGGATTGTTCTAGCTGGAAAGTTGAATAGGTTTTAAAGTGGAAATGAAATTTTTTGAAAGAAAGCCCACCCAGAAGAGAAGTTTATGAAAGAATATAGATATAGATATCTACCTACTGCCTTATTGCAAAACAAGGTTGCGTAAGAATGAGCCAACTGCTTAATGAGCAACTGAAATTTAGTCCAATTACCAGAAGTTATATTAAACATTTGATCTCATCGCCCAATTCAAAGCAGTTATGATGATTAGTGTGTATTCTGACCTTTTATACTGTGCAAAATTCAAATTGGGAAAGTTTATGTGAAAATAGATGCTTGTCAAGGCTGATTCAGGACTTTTAAAAACCAACTCTCAAGATGTTAACATCCGAAAGCCTGCTGATGACATTGATGTAGGTTCTATGGCAAACTCCTCATTTCAGAGTATCAGAAGAAAAATACTTACAAAGAAAATATGGTGCTTAATTTTTGTAATAAGGTATCAGTTTTACTCTCAGCACTAACTTCGCATTTTATGGAGAAATCTCTCATGGAAAGTGCAATAGTGAGGTTTGTGATCTGTTTCCATCCTAACTACATGGCAAATAGGCAAGAAAGCGTTATTAAAGCATTTGGTTTGCTATGTAAAAAACTTTTGAAACAAAAGAAGAATAACAATCTTTTGTCAAGCATGCCGTAACTGCTAAATTCAATAAATTTGAATCATTTTATAGATTCAAACAAAGTCTTGATCAATTCTTGGGAGTTTTTCTTGCAGAAATAGCCTATTGCAATGTGTAATCTTCTAAAGCTTGTATGCACTTTATCACATGGTCAATCTTCAATCAAAATAGGGTTTAGTGTAAACAAGGAATTTCTTGTTGAAAATCTTCAAGAGGAATCTTTGATAGCTCTCCGCATTAAAAAATGATGATCACATGTTTAAATTATTAGCAACTTGGCACCAACCAACATCAACACTTGAAAAGAAATGATGACGAATGTTTAATTTGCAAGACAGCGTTACATAGCTGCATTGGAAGAGAAAAAAAAGGTTACACACTGATGATCTGAAATCCAAAAAAATGAAATCGCTGAAGAAATCGAGGAGATATCGTAAAAATAAAAGTAATTAATCAGTCCAATCGGGAAAAATTGTTAAACGAACTGATAAACTTGCAATTTTAGCTGAAATGGAGAAGGATTTTTTATGCTTCATATGACTCGTTAAAAGAACTAGGGAAAAAGAATATTGAGGAACTAATAGCTTTAACCAAAGAAGAAGAAAGGATATAAAAAAAGTGCTTCGCATAGGGTATTTATTTCATTTCTTTTGTTTTTGTAAATTTTTTGTCAAAGGTATTTATTTTGGCTATATATTTAAACTTATTTAATGATAATCTCCTACCCATATAATAAAGAAAGCACTGATCGTTTTTGTCAGTTGGTTTGCCAACTAACAAAAACTCTGATTTTAACCTTCGTTACCAGTGCTTTCCAGATTTATAAAGTTATTAACAAAATTTGTTATCATGAATTTGAACTTCCTTTGACCAAGGAAAAAGAAACGTTATTTTGAGTACCTTCTGGTACACTATCTTTCCTTACCTATTTAGCTGTTTGTTTTGTTGTTGAAAAGATGATTTTGTGAATTGAATTTTGTCGTGTCTAGAATTTCTTATGCCTTTCTCCAAACGAAAATTCTCCTGGAAAATTGAACAAAAATCAGAAACAAAAAGAAAAGAATGGCTAACCTGTTAAAATAATCACACAATTTTATAGGTAAATCTGGATTAACTCATGTGTATAACATAACATGTATCACTTCCCAACTAACACGGAGTCTGGTTCATTTAATAATATAATAAATGCAAAATTTACAGCAAATTTATTTTACTTTTTGGAGAATGCTATCTCCATGCAAAGTATAAATTTTTATTTTCCTATAACCTTCTGCTTATTTTGATGGCTATTATCCTATTAAAATTTCATAGAAATCATGAATGATGTCCATTGTCACTTTTTTAAAAACCAGCTTATCCACAGAGTACAATTAGGTGTTTTTTTTTTTTTTTTTTTTTTTTTTTTTTTTTGCACGTAATACCTTTAGATGTTTCTTAATGGAAATTATTGTTCCTTTGTAATGGGCTTTTTACAAAATTCTTTTTCACCAAAATTTAACGTTTTGTTTTACAAATAACAGATGGTGTATTTTAATCAGATTTTAAAACTGCACTGTAATACACTTCTTACTCTGTTCTTAGATGTAACCTTGATGTGTGTTTTAAATGGATTGCATTCTTGAAACCTCTTTAAGAGAGACTTTCTATTTTATTAGAATCCAAACATCTAACTAAGAATAGTTTGATCCTCATATTTTCCTGGTTTAAAAAAGTGTAGATATGTTATTCTAAGATTTTCCAATAATGATCTAAGTTATCACTAGAAGAATAAAAACTAATTTCTAAGGTTTTTCATATTTTAAAGTTTCTTTGAAGTGAAATGGTATATTTAGATGATGATTGTAGCTACTTTTATTACAATTTTTACACACATCTGGTCTTTGTATTAAAAAAATTGATGCGTAGGTAAGTTTTTGGTCTGTGAATAATTACCTCTCCTGAAACGCGCTAAAGTTGAAAGTAGTAGTTTTACTGATTATTTTCCATATAATATTTAATATCTATATTTATTCATAGATTATCAAGCTATTTACCCTGTTATGATTTTAGATTTTAATTATCCTATATATAACTCGAAGCCACCTTTCTAATTTATAATAAATATCATAATTTGAAATCCTTAAAGGGTTGCAAAAAAAAAAAAAAAAAAAACATTATTAAGCACAGCTTAAAATAATTGGTAGGTTTAATCTTTCGTTATTGTTTTTGAAATTAATTTTTTTCTTTAGTAACGAGATATACAAACATAGCAATACGAATTCTTAAAAATTTTATATGGCATAAAGCATTTTTACGCCACCATTCTTTTTACTGTTTGCTCACAAATTTAAGGTGTATCGAATTTACAATGAATTTAAGCTTTTTTTAGAAAAAAAAGAGCATAAAATAATGTCTTCCATACCAGGGATCATTCTATTGACTATTTTTATCAAAGTAACCTAGTTTCACATATGTCAATGAATTCTATAACCGTTTTAAAATACTATTTTGTTTCATAAAAATTTCTTAATCAGCCAAATCCTTCAAATTAATCTCTTCTTTGTTTTATACTTATAACTTTTGAATAGCTTGGAAATTTTAATCTACATGATTTTACTCTTCTTTATCATAAATAAGATAAATTTGAGTACCTAAGTATCTTTTAAAAGGGTTCTTTTAAATTTTAGGCAACTTAATTTTTTCTAGGGGAAAAGAGTTTGCAAGAGTCTGAATGCACAGAGTTAATAGATTGGATCCAAAACACTCTTGGTAAATCTAAAGTACTTCATATAAAGGTGTCGAATCGTTTAACATCCCATCCCGCAATGATCACGGTACCTGACATGGGTGCTGCACGAAGATGGCTAAAATTTGTGAAATCTGGACCTAACTCTGACCTATTGAGTATGAAATTTGATATATTACAACCTACTTTAGAAATAAATCCCAGGTATATTTATTGATTTATGTTTAAGTAAACAACAATGTTACTTTATTACAATTCAAATTGAAGAGGGATTTCCAAGCTAACTTAAATTGAACCTTTAGAAACAAAATTGGTCTATTTTTTCGATTTATAGACCGCCTAAGCAAAATTCATATTAATTTTTTAATAGTTTAACAAAGGTAATGACTTTTATTACACTTGGCATCATGAACCTCTTAATTTCTAAATTTAACCTGACAGAAATCAACCTTTGTTGGAAGGATTTCTGGGTACCAATTGCCTATACAAAAAACATTCATATAAAATATGCTGGAAATCACGTGACAGCACTTGTATTGACCTGTTTATTACCAGTAGGAAAAGACCTTCAACAATTGGGTATTAATGACCATCTCTCATTAATCTACTAATTGCTTAAGACAACATTTGTAAAGTTCCTCTCAATCAAGATAAGTTTCTGTGGGACCTGAATGTGCACTGTTTTAGTCAGAAGCTGATTACCTAAAGTATTTTTACAGCGATTTTAATCATGCTCCGCTAAAAACTAAAACATGCTCCGCTAAAAACTACAAATCTGCGATGGAATAATAATATAGGGTTTTTCTTATAAGCATTTGGTGCAAAGCAATAGCGAAAATCATGCACTTACAAAACTTTTAAAAAAACCATTACCATTATCGGTAATATTAAAACCATTATTGGGCAAGTTATAAAAACTCAAAGGAGTTTAGGTAAGAAGCTAAATAACAATGAAAATTTTCTGTTTCGAATCCGCTGATATGAATTCTGACCGAAAATCTTTTTTGAAGCTTTCAAAGCGTTTTTTTTTTTTTTTTTTTTTTTCAAATAAACTCAATGCCTGTGATAAAAAAAATTGTCTAATTTGAAAAGTTGTATCAAATGAAACGGACTCAACACTGTTTTGGAGGGCCTAAACATCCCAGAGCAAAATAAAACTTTTTTTTACTGTCAGCAAACAATGCAATCCTCATTGCTATCGATAAATTTGATTGTCATATAGCGATTAAAAATAAAAAAAAAATTTCGACTTTTTATTTGAGAATATTGGCTCTCATAAATCATGAATGGAGCATTTAGCAGAATAGCGAAGGTCAAAATTAGGTATTTATGTAACAAAGAAGTATGTTTGAATTAGTTAATTTTTACGTGCAAGTTACAGTTGCCATCAAAGTTACGAACTAAGGTATGAAATCAGGTTTGATTTTTTCAATTTAAATCGAACATTTTTTGTTATTTTATGTTCATTTGTATTTTTTATTTAGTCATGATGTAATACAAGCGCTGTCCAAACTTAAAAATTCAAATCCAATACTTGCAAATCTGATAGTACAACAGGTAAATTTTTTATAGCTTTCCGGTTTCAACGCCACAATACTGTTGTATAGTGTTTCGATATTATTTTTACATTTAATACTAAATTGTATCGTTGGAGAATTTTTTCAAAAAATTTAGCCGAGAAATTATATTTTCTTGCACGTATTTCCATAAATCTTTTATTATTATTTTTTTTTTAATATACTGCTTCGCTTAATCATAAATTTCATTTTTTAGGAAAAATTTCGTGGAAACTTATAAGAATCTGTGAAAACGAAAACGCGAAATTATATTTCGTTGGTATCACTTTTTCTAATATCTATCTAATTTCGGGCAACATATTATAGCAGTTCTGTGTCTCAAATCCGTAATATATTGAACTAAAAAAAAATTTTTTTAGCAATGAAAATCGTTACAAAATTTTTCTCAAGGGTAAACCAAGTGCTCTTCTCGTGATATAATGATCCTTGAACAGTTTACATACCCTAAAAGCAATTCAGTTAGCATTACAATAGCAAGCTTTTATCCTTAAAAAGTTACTTTAAGTACTTAAAGTTACTGTTTAAATTAGAATTTCTCGATTTTGGTCCTAATCTGAATTTTAGGCCATTTCTCAGATATTGGCGAGATGACAGAGATATGATTTTGCTGCGAAAATCTCAAAAAGAGATTTTATTTTCTCATAATTTTGTTCATCGTTCTGGTTTTTACTTTATTTGTTTATTTATAGCTCTTCGACAATTGCCTCATAACTGCTGGATTAATGGACGATCCTAGAGAAATGGTTGGCCGCTTAAATGCTCTATTCTCAAATATTTTAACACATCTTAATATTGGCGATTCTAATAACAATTCAGGCAATTCTGAAGATGTTAGTTGAAAGAGTGTTATATCGAACTATCGTAACCTTGTAAATTCGCATTGAAAAGAATATTTTATAACTATAACAAACGTGTACTTTATATGATATTCCCGTGAAGTGGTGATGAAATATGAATACCAAGCTAGTGACTATAATTTTTTGACGCTGATTTGCGCACTTATATATCTTGTTTGTCCGCAACTGATATTTAAACTACGTAATATTTTTTTAGTGTTAATGCGGCGCTGTTTTTATGAAGTTTAGTCCGTTGGGATTAATTGAAGTGAATTGGTTAAGTTGTTGAAAATTGGAAGTTTTAGGGATTTTATCACGGGTTTTTCAAGTGATTACTGTTGCAAACTACAGAATATCATGTAAGATTAAATCACTTCTTGTTAAACACAGGTATTTTTTTTGTAAAAATTGTATATTTTCACTGAACCTCATTTAACCGTTCCCTTGTTTTCAAGATATTTTTCCTAAATGTATCGATATAGTAAGATCTCCGAAAAAAAAAAGTTGCTCTTCACTTAGAGAAAAACAAACTTCAGCGAAAGATAATCTTCCCTCTTTCAAATTAAAAGCACCATAGGAATGAAAATTTAAATAAGATTTCAACGAAGTGTCACAAAAGTTTTGACTATCCAAATTATAAAACAGGGACCATGCTTTCATTATAACTGGTATATTATATTTTTCCATTGCTTTGAAATAAATAATTATTAATTTTAAGACTCATTATTTACTAAATTATAAGAAAAACTACCATGTTGGACAAGTCTGTCTAAATTATGTCAAGGAGTTGTTTACGAGCTCCAACAAACAGTGCAAAAGAATGATTGATTCAGTTAAAAACACAGTGGGCTAGTTTTATCTAGGAATTCGTGCCTATGTTTAAAAATATAAATACTAGAGTAAAAAAATGACACGTACCCAAAAATACAAATTTAACGGCATTAAAATATTTAAAATAAAATTTAAGAAATGCAAGGAAAAGAACGTTGAGAATATAAACAGGAATGCACAAAAAACTAAGTCGAAAATAATGAAGTGACGATGAAATCATTCTTTAATTTTATATTTTTTTTTGAATTTCGTAAATATGGTATTTAGATGTGTTTGTAACAGACATTTATCATAGCACTTCAAAAAAGTCAGAGAGTAAATAGGTTTAGTATCAATGTCTCTAAATACCCAATAAAAAGGAGATGGTATAATCAGCCGTTAACAATAATAAACTAAGGATGACACTATCAAAAAAAGATTCCAATATTTTAATCTAAGGGTCTGGTTACATGTAAGCGGAGTGAAAGTATTTTTTTGTGTTACATGTGTACTTCACCCCGGGGTAAAAACCATTTATTTTCATCCCGGGGTGAGTTTGTTACATGCGCAATACAAATGGATTGAATATAAAGTATATGTCATATTTATGTACGATATACTTTGTGTCTTGATTTCTTCACGATTACTTGAAAAACATGGCAAATAAAAAATATCAGTTCGCCGTTGTTTCATCAATTATTAGTACACTCCTGTCATGTTTGTGTTTAATATTACAATTAAATGCTATATTGTTAATAAAAATCGCACAGTATAGAAGAAATGGTATTTTAATTGCTGATGCTATTCATTCAAGAAATTTAGCACTTGCAAGATATAAACGCTTAAAAATAAGGTACGCACATGTTATATTCTTTTTATAGATAAATATGCAACAACAACGTATCTTCTGTTCCGGCCAAAATTTTCAAAAATGTTTTACACTTCGTTGTTATAATGGGGTTAATAACTAATTTTATCTATTTTTGAACAAATTTTAGAAAATGTCATGCGACCTTTTTAGCCAATGAAATGTCTTAAATTTGTTCTCAAACGGAAAACAAACCAATCAAACCTTTTTCATTATACTACCAACGAAGGGCTTATGTCGCTGAGGCACTGTCCTTAACCAGTAAATTTAGAACTTACAACGTCACAACGACGTCTGTTTTTGGTACGGCACTGGCGTCTCTTATTTATAT
>JAUZNK010043573.1:0-16841 GCA_035046665.1 Euphysa ruthae | reverse complement strand
TATATATTACCTTTCAATGGTAGTTTTTCACTGTAATCACAACTTCTGAAATAAAGCACTAAACTGCTTTCTTAAAATAGTGTTTGAATAAATTTAAAAGTATTGTACATATTTAAATTAAATTTCCTGAAAATGATCGTATTATCATCCTCTTTAAAACATGAAAAACTCAGATTTGCATAAAGACGCCAAACTTTAAAGAGTTTTAAAACGTGTTTCTTTAAGAAACTCTTATATAATAAAATTCTGTGATAATCATTCTCTATTCAAGCTTTTAAAGACAACACATGAAATGCTATAGAAAATTTTTTATTTTTTTATTTTAGCAAAGAAAACCGTGGAATTTTCATACGTTTTAAAAAGGTTATAATGGCATGGAAGTGATCAGGAAGCTATGATGTGTGCTCTAAATTAGCGAGGTCAGGTAACTATGATATATATTCGTGATTTTTGAGATCAGAAATATATGATATATGCTCGAGATTGATATACTCTGGATTAACGAGATCAGAAAACTATGATAGATGCTCGGAATTCGTAAGATTATGAAACTATAATGTATGGTTGAGGAAACTATGATATATGCTCAGTATTTGTGAGATCAGATAGCTATGATGTTTGGTATTTGTGAGATCTGGTAGCTATTGTATATGCCTGGGATTTATTAGATCAGTAGCTATGATATATGCTTGGGATTTCTGAGATCAGGTACAATGATATTTTCTTAGGATTTATGAGATCTGGGTTAAAAGAAATGATACAAACCAAAAAAATATATATATCATAAAAGGTAAAACTTGCTTTGGAAATGGAATTTTGTAGTAAAATGTCGTTCCTAAGAAATTTATATACAATTAAGATAAGAAAAAGGAAAATGCTAGTATTAGAAACAAATGAAATTCCGAAATTGTTTATTTTAAGATATTCAGAGGTGATTCGTTTCACAGCAAAATGCTTAAAATATAGACAAAACCCACTTTTATATTTTGAGTAAATTTTTTTTTAAAGAATTATCTCTGAATATCTTAAAATAAACAATTTTGAGATTTTTTTTGTTTCCCTTACTTAAAAATAGATTCAAGTTCTGAAAACCTTATTTAGAAATTGATTTACTTTAATCTTTAGTTTATATTAGGATATCTGAAATTTGGGTCCTTGGCAATGGCTATAGCAACGTAGAAAGCCGTTAGAAAAGCTATCTTAAAATCCTTTTGAGCTGCTGGTTTTGCGCTTTGTAGCATCATGTGTTATCAAAGCTTTAATCTGGCTCATCCACTTAAATAATATTTTCAAGGTTAAACGTAACAATCGAGTAACTAGGTTAAATATTTGTGGAATGAAAGTCCAAACTAAGGTTTGCAGGAGAAGTATTTTTTTGAAGGAGACCCCAGAAAACTGAAAAAAAAATATTTTTAATAATATTAATAGTGAATCAATTAAAATACTGAATTAGAAGTTTCTGTGGAAGAATCAGAATGGTTATGAAATTATCAAAACGGAGAATGTGTCTGTAAACGACAAATCATATTCGAGTCCAGAAGAATAAGCTCAAAAATTTTCTAACCTGGAACAAATTAGATACTAAACATATTATAAAACGCGTAAATTTTTCAAGATTACGAAAATCATGTCTCCATCCTGAAATTTTGGGGAAAACCAGAGTCTTTTAAAAAAAAGGTACATAATTTACAAAAAAAAAAAAAAAAAAAAAAATCCTGATTGTTTGCTGGTATTTTCGTTACAAAGCCTGATCCATTTTTCAAATGTTGCCTTATTTTTGTTAGTCCAGAAGAATTAGTGTTGAACCTGGAAAAAATTAGATACTAAACTTATTTTAAACCATTAAAAGCGAAATATTATATAAATTACGAAAATCATCTTCTTGAAACTTTGGGGAAAATTCAAGAAACCATATAATTTACAAACGAGATTTTGTGAATTACAGACCACATGGTAACATAAGCTACTTATGTTTTTTTCACTAATATATGACCGGAATATTTGATCGCTAACAGAAATTAACAAAAGTAAATGGTTTATAGTGAACATAATTCATCATTTGTTGTAGAAACATTTTACAGACTAGATTGGTGTAATTTACTGACAGGCACATAAATCGCATAGATGATCACGTAAAAAACATATTTTATAAGAAGTAAATTTTCACTGTTACTGAGAAATTTACAAATACTTTCGTCAATTACTATTATATTATAAATATGTTATATTATGAATTTACACACCTGTTAACTTTTTTTGTGTTGACAATAGTAATTAGCACAAAAAATTTTAACAGGTATGTAGACTTAAAGTTCAATCAAGTCTGTAAATTGTCACCACAAAATATCTCAAAAAAATGTACCAAACTAAAACTATTCAAAAATGTTTCTTTATAGATTTTTTTCGACGTTAATTTCATCCATTTTCATGTTATTCTGGTAGGTTTCTCCTCGACAAAATTAATTTTGATTGGCTCCAAACTTTCGTCGAACTTTTTCTGTCCCCATTAAACTGGATTTTCAAACAGTTAATATTCAAATGTTTTTCATTGTGCTACTCGCAAATGAACTCGTAAAACATGATAATATATAGCTCTTTTTGTTGGAGGTAACTTTTCTGGCTTTAGGGATAGTGTTGTTGTCACAGCCTCCATGAATTTAGCATTCCTTAAGGAAGTTAGCTTATCGTCAACCTTTCCATGATAACTAAATTAGATGTTAATTTTTAGTTGGCTTGGAAGATTTCTTATTGACATATGCTGATGTGAATACATTTGGATAGGCTACTGTCACAAATCTTTCAACAGGACCAGAGGACGCTATGCAGAAGTTTTAAGAATGATCAGTAGATCGTTTAAAGGGTGCTTCTTTTTTAACTATTGTAAACAACTATCCGTATCACTGTTATTGCTCCCAAACTCCCAATATAATCTTGTAAATCATTATTATCACCAAAACTTCGTGCCATTTGTTTCACTTCTTCGTCTTTTCTTAGCATTTTTAAGATGTGCAGCTTTCCTATAAAAAGATGCACTTGAATTAATGTAAAATTTCACATTCGCTGCTGGGCAATAAAGTTGTCAATTTACAGCTGTTCACTTATTTTAAAGAATTAATCTCTTTACACACTAGTTTACTATGGAGGCATTGTGAGAATTAATATTATGGAGTACGAAATTAGCCAAAGGAAAACTGTACCTCAAAGTGACCGTAGGGATGGGGATAGAGCACACATTCGTTTTAACAAAGGCTCAGAATACATAAAAGCTTTTTTTGTGTGTTTTACAGTATGATTTTCGAGGATAACCTGTTGTGATAAATTTCATGAGAAGTGACTGCATCAAATATCGGCTTCACAGAAGAACTAACAACAACATGGGAAGTGTTTCTGAAGAATACTAAACACAAAGAACAGTTCATAAGTTCTTTGTTGAAGAAGCTGCGAAAAGTTGGTGTTAGTGCAGGTCAGAGCAAAGAAGATGCAGATATCTTGAATGTCGAAAAGACATGATACGAAGCTCTTCAATTTACTTTCGACATTGTAGCAGAAGACAAGGACATTTTCGTGCTGTTAGTTCATCACTGGAATACCATTTTGCATGAGTTTTTCAACACTTAGGTGAAAAACAAATCAAACAAACTCATCAAGTGGTAAAATATATGAGACTTTAACAGCAGCATTCCAGACGAATGGATGAACTTAATTCTTATATTTGTGCATGCATGGGGTGATTGTGATACAACATCAGCTATTCATCATAAAGGTAAGGAGAATATGTATAGAAATTTATGAAAACGGGTTATCCTAGACAACAGAACTGTAAAACACAAAAAAAAAAAAAGCTTTTTATGTATTCTGAGCCTTTAGTAAAAAGAAGAAGATTGTGTGCTCTATCCCCATCCCTACGGTCACTCTGAAGTACAGTTTTTCTTTGGCTAATTTCGTACTCCACAATGTTAATTCCCGCAATGCCTCCCTTGTAATTTAGTGTCTAAAGCGACCGATTATTTTTTTGCAAAAGTGAATAACTGCAAATTGACAAATTTATTACCAAGCAGCGAATGTGGAATTTTACATTAATTCAAGTTCTTTTTTTTATAGGAAAGCTGCACATCTTAAAACTGTAAAGAAAGGACGAAGAAGTGAAACAAATGGCATGAAGTTTTGGTGATATTAATGGTTTACATGATTATATTGTGAACTGAAATTGAGGTGATAAGGTTAGTTGTTCACAATAGTTAAACAAGAGGCAAACGACCATTAAAATATCTGCATTAAAATATCATCCTTAAAACTTCTGCATAGTGCCCTCTGGTCCTGTTGAAAGATTTGTGACAGCAGTATATCCAAATGTATTCACATCAGTATATGTCAATAAGAAATCTTCCAAGCCAACTAAAAATTAACATATAATTTAGTTATTACCGAAAGGTTAATGATAAGCTGACTTCCTTAAGGCATGCTAAATTCATGGAGGCTGTGACAACAACACTATCCCTAAAGCCATAAAAGTTACCTTAAGAGAGCTATATATTATCATGCATTACGGGTTCGTTTGTGAGTAGCACTATTGGAAAACATTGGATATTAACTGTTTGAATTCAGTTAAATGGGGATGGAAAAAGTCCGACGAAGACTTGGAGCCAATCAAAACGAATCTTGAAGCTGCACCACATAATTTATTACAACTTATCAGAAGATATTTTGTGGTGATAATTTATTGGTGATATATATTTAATTTATTATTAGACTTTTTTAATTTACATACTTGTTAACAATTTTTTTGCCTATAATAGTAATTGACAAAAGTATTTGTAAATTTCTCAGCAATAGTGAAAATTTACTTATTATAAAATGTATTGTTTACGTGACAAGCTATGCAATTTATATGTCGGTCAGTAAATTACACCATTCTGTTCTGTGTAAAATGTCACTACAACAAATGATCAATTATGTTGACTATAAATCATTTACTGTTGTCAATTTCTATTAGTGAGCGAATATTCCAGTCATTTATTTGTGAAAAAAAAAAAAAAGTACCATGTGGTCTGTAATTCACAAAATCTGGTTTGTAAATTTTAAGGTTTCCTGAATTTTCCACAGAGTTTAAGGATAGAGACATATTGTTTTCATAATCTACATAAAATTTCTCTTCTAACAGTGTTTAATATATTTAGTATTTATTTTATTCCAGGCTCAACAGTAATTCTTCTGGACTGCTCCTCAACTGTTTCAAATCAAATTCTGACATGTGAGAGAATATATATTTTGAAAAATTGACACGTCATTTTTACCAGCTGTTTAATTCAATAAACTTTAAAGTTTGTGAATAACGAGAAAATTTCAATGAAATATTACTATCATTTTAATGGGAAAACTTGAATCGGCCCCACAAAAAATCGTGTGTGTTACACTTTAGTGACATATCCTCTCACCAGAAACGGGATATCAAGTATATATAACTTTTACTCAATATTTGATGATATAAACCCATGTTTTGCCCTAAAACTCTCTCCTTACTTGTTGATAGAAATATATATATATATATATATATATATATTTTAACTTAATAGAATAAATAAACAAAAGTTTAATTACTTGAAAATATGCCTTAAAATAAGCGTTGAATTAAAATGCAAAGTAAAATATCTGAAAAATAATCAAAAAGTTTTTGGAATGACTATATTAACTGCACACCAAGGGCAGCAAAGGATCAAATTTATTCATGAACTTACGTTAAAAAATAAGAAAATTATTTTATCAAGAAAAAGCTGCTGTATAGAAAGAAGAGTTTTTCGCTATCTAAAATCTTTTAAGAAACAATAAGCGTAATAGTGTTTCAGTTAATGTAATGTCTTATTTTTGAGAGTTTTGGTTATCTTTACAGCTTTTAAAACAACGTAATGCTTCTTTTTTTTTTTAGTGTTTATTACTATAATAGCATTTCAGTTATCTTATTGATTTTTGAGTGTTTCAATTAACGTAGCTAATTGTTTTTCGATCAACTTGATGCTTTAATTTCGATAGTTTCAAATGACACATTAATCAAAATAAACATTACATAGTCATGAAATACATAGTCTGGCCAGTTGGCGAAAAAGCGGTCCGCCGATGTATAAGTTCAGTAAAAAACCGTAAACAAACTTAAATTTACTTATGGCTGTAATAAAAATGGCAAATACGGGTTATTAAATGTACGGGGATTAAATGTAATAAAAATGGCAAATACTGGTTACAGTGAAGAACGCATTTCTCTTATTTTTAGAATTCAGTCGGAGGCATGATCCGAAGATACAAGTTTTATTAGTGAAAGCTTTCTTTATTATTAAGTTCGAAAAAAATTTCACAGTGTCGAGTTCTAAAATATTCAGTTTGACTTAAGGAAGAATGTTTTTGCTGGGAAAAAAAAAATTTTGGAACAATGTATTTAACATACGCGTTTGATTTGTTATGGCAAAAAAGTATATGGGTGCCATCAGCAATGAGTATTCGTAACAATCACACTTTTTATGCATTTAGTTTCTTGCCTGGTTGCTGGTTCATTCACTTTACGGTCATACCTCGAACATATTCTTTATAGAATAATCAGATATAATAACTCAAATTTTGAAAAATTTTACACTAAAACTGTTTGGAAAAAAAAAATTTTTTTTATATAAAATTTTGGTAAGATTTTTCTGTATCTTGTTAAATGATTGTATATATGATATATTAATAGCAGTAGTGACTGCCAGTTGTTAGCTCCCATTTTGATTTAAATATTTTTCTACTGTTCTAAATACAAAATCTTTTATTCTCTGTTCTATCAGCGATTCAAAATATTTCTTTTATAAATTTGAACGTTTTATATTTTCGAACATTTTTTTAGGAATTCTATTCAAAACAAACATTTGCTGCGGCTTGTTATGTAACAAGTTTGAGTTGTTACTCATCAAGTGTCACATTACTCTATCTCAAAAATAAGCAAATTTCAAGGGAAGTAAATCAAAAGATGTCGCATTCAAGTTAAAAACTTATTCCACGCTGTCGTTTTATACGGCTTTATAACTTTAATCGGGGAAACTTTCGCAGATTTTGCAGGAACATCTATTTCGCAAAATTGCTGTAAAAATAGCAATTTACAGTGAAAACAAAAGAATCTATCAAAAGTTTCAGTCAACAAAGTTTCACTTAACGTAGCTTTACCACAGGGATGTTAGATGAAAATTAAATATGAGTTGCGCAACATTGTATTTTATTTAATTATTTTATTTTTTTCAGTTTGGGAAAAATGAAGGTGCGCATAACAACTTGCTGATAACTGAAAGAATTTACATTCTGCAACATCGAAACAAACTATTTAAATTGTTTTTTATCTAATGATTTCAAAACTTTGGTTTTTCGACTTTTTATGAGCGCTACTGTGATATCTATGCTAGGCTTAATTTACATTTTACTTGTGTAAATATATTTTTAAAAAAGGTGTCTAAACAATTGAATTTTTATCAAGCTGTTTATCGCCAATGAGATACGTGTTTTTCAAGAAAGATGTATTTAATGTAATTGGTTTTTCTGCTTGTTCTCTTTTGAAGACAAAGTTAAAGATCAAATATGTTTTTATCTGACTTATCTTCCAATTTCACTTTTTCGGTGATCTTTAGCCCATTATAGATGTGCAAAATTTTCTAGGGCATTGACGATTGGTCAAATTTCCTGAATGAGCTGAAATAAACATTTCTCATTTAAAGTAGAAGGCTTGACTGGTTTCAAAACCGTGTTTAATTCTCTTTTCAGCGTGGAAATTTTCATTGGAAATCCCAGGTTTTAGATGAGTAAATATTGAATGTATTTCTTTTGAATGTTTTAAACAAATCTCTGTTGTTTTTGCGTTTTGCTATTTACACATGATTTAGAGAGATTTGGGTAAATAAACCATAAGGCTCACCTCAAATTTTTTGTGAAACGAGTCATTTTCTCTACATTTATTCTTCTAATATAAAATTCTTTTAGCAGTCATATTTTATCTAGCTAAATCAATTTTTTTTTTTTTTTTTTTTGATATAGACTTACATCAACTCTTAAAAAATTTAACAGAAAAAAAACCTGTTGGAAAAACAGATCTTTGCCTTTGATGTCTTTTCATACAAAAATTCACTCATATTCAAATTTGGACCTGTTATTAACTTGTTGTTATCATACTTGCCAACTTTTATCGAAGATGTATATATATCTAAAAATCTTTTTAAAAACGTTAACTGACAACAGAATTCTCCACTTCTCTTTAAGCAAAATAATGAGAGTAATTTTTCAGCTGCAGTGTTTCTGGGAAAAGTAAAATCTTGCTGTAATTGCACCACTGATAAAATGTAACTGAAAAATAGATTCATAAAGGTTTTCTTTTCTCAGGATAATTTTCTCCTTTTTATAAATACTGGAAGCACTTTTATAATAAACGAGAAAACGGAGAAAGTAAAATAGTACATTCGGTTTCCAAAAAACTGGCTCTGCGGAAAAGTGCTTTTCACTCTCTCTCTTTGAATAATTTTAGAGAATAACTTCTCTTTTTGACTCTGCGGAACAGGGTTTTCTTTTTGCTTTCGGTGGGCTCCATGTAAATCCCAGCTTTCAAATTCACACCAACTGTACTTAAATCTGTTGGAGCACTGAATTTACAGCGTAATCGAGAGGAACTCGTCAAGGCTATGTGGATCACTAGAAATCTTTCTTATTTTAGTGTTACGGTGGAGAAAAACCAACAAAGGTTTACATCACAATTATTTTTTAAAAGCCTTTATACGATTATGTGGTATACGATATATGCGGCCGGCGGAAGCGTACACACTGAATATGTTTCGTATCCGCCTATATCAGTTCATCGTATTATCGATTTTTTTTTTTTTTTACATATTTTTTGTTGAAAAATCCAAGTGAAGCTCTTGTTCCATCCTAGATCTGCGCCAAAACTATGTTTGCAACGAAAATCAAACAAAAGAATTGGAAAATATTTCTGAAAACCATTTGATCAGCGAAGTATCAATTTCAAAACTTATAACTCTAGAACAGTCAGATAATTTTTGTCATTAACTTTGTTTGTAGACGTGCTAAAGTGGCATTTTAAATTTTTAGAATTGTTAATTTATTTGTAACGAATTTTACATAGTTTTCACGCTTAACAAATTGCTTACGATAGGTAGTCTGAGGCTGTTTATTGATGCTAATTTGGCCTATGCATGGGCCTGAAAATCAAGCTAGAATTGTTTTAACTTGTTATAAGCCAGCGTGGATCATGTAAAGAATATAACGATAAAGACCGTTAAAGGAAAGTATGCACGGAGTTGAATCAGCTATGATCAAATACAAGAAAGATTACCCGTGGACGCCGACCCTTACTCCGCCAAAAGATTGATAACCTCAAAAAAAAATTTGAAAGCCACGTGGTACAAAGGTGGAATTGTAAATTCGATAGTCGCAATTGCAACTGCTAAAGTTGTAGAGAGATCGTGGGACAAAGTGTATTTCGCCGCATGAGATTTTTACGACGCAATATCTCATCTCATAAAGATGGAAAAGTTACTGGGCCTAACAGGATTCCAACATCTGTTCTTGAACTTCCTTCAAATGTTATTTTTCCAATTCTTTCAAAATTCTAAAATTTTTATTTATTGTTTTTTTTTTTTTTTTTTTTTTTTTTTTTTTTTTTTTTTTTTTTTTTTTTTTTTTTTTTGTTACTAGCGTTTTTCCTGATATCCTCAGTTATACTTATAGACAAAAAGGGCTCAAAACTTAACTGTAATAATTACAGGCCAATCCCGTTGCTATCAAATATCAGCAAACTCATTAAAAAGTTTTTTTTTAATTGCTTATGCGAGCTACAACTTGGGTTTAGAGCTATTATACTTCGCATGCCTTACTTAGTATGACCGAAATGATTCGTAAAGCAATCGATATTGTCTCCTTCATTTGCGACGTATTCATAGACCTACAAAAAGCGTTCGAAACATTGATGCATGAAATTTTACTTGAAAAGTTAGTTCATTATAGCATAAGAGGAAATTCTAATAGCTTATATTCATAATCGTAAACAGTTTTTTTCAATTAACGGGTTTAAATCTTCACAAAAAACTCTAAATTTGGTGCTCCAGACCAATGCTTTTCTCCATGTTTGTCTTTTTGTAATCGACTTTCTTCAGAAAACTCTATCGTCTTCTTTCTTTCTTTTTTTTTTAACTAATCAACTTCTTGATCATAACACTAGAAATATTGAACTTGGTAAATTACATGTCCTACTTTAGGAATCAACAAAGTATGTTACGTATTTTAAATTAAACAATTAAATCCCTAATATACCCTTATGTCAAAATTTTTTTTTTATTTGGTAAAAAAAATGTTGAAGAAAATTTTACTTTAAATAAGAGCTTTGCGTAATGTCTTGTTATTTATTCAATTAGCTTGCCTCTTGGAGTTAACAAAATTTGTTTTTTCTACCCCGTGACTGGCATTGTAATTCCATTTGAAGATATTGCAGTATTACTTGGATGTTAATCTAAAACTTGAATTGCGTCGTTATGTTTGTGAGTTTGCCTTTTTATGTGTGTGGCTTATGTGCGTACTATGTCATCGTTTTTTTTTTTTTTTCCCACTGTAAATATTTGAGTTGAATTATATTATTTTTACCAGAAGAGTGGCTCCAACCATCGTGACTATTAATGCTTTTTGTCTAGTTTGAGCTCGAGCACTGCTCATTCCACTTAATTGATTTTACTTTGTCGATTTTAAGTAGAACAAGCAAATTTCACTGCATAGTATAATTAAGAGATAGAAAATATGACATTTTCTTAAAATCTTTATGATTTTTTTCAGAAAGTTCTATGAAAAATGACAGACTTGGTGAATAATAAATGTGACATTGTTTTCGTCAACTACATCATCTTGTTTGCTATATCTAATTTGCCAGAGATTAATATTGCAAAATTTGGTTCATTTGCGGTATTACGTAACTACGTGATTTTTTTCTGTACCTTTCTAATCATGAGCCGATTAATTTAATTAATCGGCTTTAATGCAAAACCGTTATCTTTAATTCAGTGTTTTTTATTTTATTTTATTTTTTTTTTTTTTATTATTCATATTTTACATATTGATAGGAGTATACTTAATTAAAATACATCAAATGCTAAATTGATGTATTCATCTTAAAATCACCGCTTATTTTATACTAAATGGATTGATTGATCATTATAATCTTTTGCTTTAGAGGCTTAATTGAATATTTCCTGTTTGTGTTTTATTCACTTTTGAGGCAATATATGCCATTGAACTCAAGCTGGTAGCACTTTCAAGATATCTTGTAGATCACTCCACTTCTATATTCAAATAAAGTATACATTAAGAAAACTTAACTTTAATAAATTTTCTGCAATAGATTGCATCAATATTATTCTCAAAATTCTGGAAAATTTAAATTTACTAAAAATTTGTGTTTGCAGTAAATATAAATAACATAATAAATTCTTAGTGAGTTTTACCTAAACTTTCCTTCGGGAATTCGAAGGAGCTCTTTAAACTTTCTCAACTTGGACTCCTTGTAAAAAAACGTATAAATAGACAAAATATGATGTAATATTCCCGAGAGATTATTCAATAGCTACGTGGACGAACTTTTCATTGAAATTTGATCATAATCTGAAAATCAACTTGTAAACAAAACAATAAACAAACATACATGTACATTCAATTGATCTGATTCATTCCCTATTGGTCACGTGATTTGAAATGCCAATCTCTCCAGCGATTGGTTGAAATTGAATTTTTGATGATTATGCTATTTTCTTATAAAAACTTGTGCAGTTTTAGAACTAAATTCATTTACGATTAAATCATATCGGTAATAGCTACACAAGGATTATCCATGATGTCAAAATATGTAAGTTTATATCATGTACTTAAATCTTCTTCTGCTAAAACTTCAAGTGAAATATTACTCAATTTTTGTTTTTATGTGTTTATATCGCAAATGTCTGAAGTAAATTTATGGTTAAGATTTTTGAGTTTCATGGTTTGGTTTACTAAAACTTTGAATCCGGTTTAGAAATATATTTTTTTTCTAATATACTGGGCTACTCATTAAATTAACAAGAAATATGTATCAGATACTAAATTGTTCTGGCACTCGATACTATACTAAACTAATCGACTATTTATTCTCTTTTAGCACCTTTTCCTGCTGATCATAACTATCATCGCAATCACGGTAACAACCGCTATGCCAACAAATTTAAAACACTCAAGTACTGATATTTTTCGAAACGTGCTACAGCTTTTAAATCCTCTATTAAAACTAACCAATAGAAATCGAAGATCCACGTGGGAGCAATCAAATTTAAAATGCCCCACAAAGAAAAAAGTGACATTTCATAAAGATATCATATACATGCAGATCTTATGTGCTGAGAACGTAAACAAAAATTGCGAACAGAAGTGGAGTAACAGAAATCTAGCGACTTTGAAAACTAAGATTTTTAATGGATCTTTATATACAATGTTAAAATGGGTAAAAGTTGGCAGTGGATGTGTCCCGAAATAAACATATCTCGTTGCATCCGAAATATTAAAGCAAAAAAAAAAAAAAATACCTTGTCAAATTATGCAATACCAAATATCTTTTCAAGTCCGGCATACCCAAATTTATACCTGTTTAGAAAGATTCAAATAAAGCAGAAATATATGATTTCATGCATATAGCTCAAGAAAATTTTTCAGCTTTATAACGATTGACCTTGTCAAATAATATATATATTAATATTATTTATTTTTTATCAGTGTAAATATTTTTGTCAAATAGAATTTTTATGAATTTATTATAAATTATTTAAACTAGTTACTTTCTTCGTATTTTTTTCTTTGCTGTCAAATGATTCTTTGAAAAACAGCACATTTTTACAAATAAATCTTTTCAGAACTTAATATGTGTTTGCTCCCTTCTTCCATCATCCATTCCCCATCTTGGTATCTGAAAGGGGGTGTTTAATTAAAACACCGTCCAAATGATCATACCTCACCAAAACTCTAACAACATAAGATATTGTAGACTTTTTTCAAACTTGGGTTAATGATTCGCATCCTAGATCTTTAATTACAGACAAAATCTGCATTAATTGGCTTTATAACACAGCATTTTTAATTGAGGCACGCTCAAGCAAGTTTTAGAAAGAAAGTGAAAGTTTCTAATTTCAAGACAGATATTTTAAGAATTTTTTTAAGTAAACATGTGTTAGTAATAAAAACAAATAGTAACCAATCTCATAGACTTCATTTAATCTTTCAAAATACTCTTGATTTAGACTTTATATTATAGAAAGATTAATTAGTTAAGTTTAATTTAATTTTTTAATCTTTTGTCGCTTTATTACGTTCGAACTAGTCGTATCTTATTCCCATCTACACTTAGCCGACCAACATAACAATAAAATATAACAGATGTTTTTGCATATGGTTTCATCTGAAATTTTAAACCTGTGAGTTTATCACTGCTTTTAACAAAATGACAGATCCCAATTTAACTATACCAGATTTCTTAGTTAACTTACCTTCCAAAATAAAGTAACACTTCAGAATACGACTTAACCCTACTAAGGTTGTGGGGCCCACGGTCACATACTTTTGTAAATATTGTTTTAACCACTAAAACTTTTCATTTTTTGACTTTTACTAAAAATCATCTGGGAGCATATTAAACTCAAAAAAAATATCCCCTCCACCACGGGGGCGTGCGGTCAATTTCAGTTTTTTTTTTACTTAAATAACTCTAATATACAATTGAAAACGACATTCAAATCGACTACTTCTTATAATGTAATTGAATTACATATTATGTATTTTCTCTCAAAAATCTAGTTTTTTTCAATATTGACGTCATAAAATGCTGATGTAAGCAAAATAGCGAAAATTCATTCGATTTTTTTTTTTTACCGTCTGATGTAAATAAAGTTCAAGTAACTTCAAGCCAATTTTTTATCCCTTGGATTAGAATCAAAATAGTTATGTTACAAAATGCCCAATCTTGCTAGGGTCAACAATTTCTGTGGTATTAGCGTTCGACCCCATATATATATCGTAAAGTTCCTCACGTACCCTGTATCCTCACAAGACAAAAAAGAAGATTTGATCATATGTTTCTTATGCTTACCTCAAAGCTTGGGCATTTCTTTCGTGGCAATATCAATGTTCAGTCATAAATAAACGATGTTCTCGTTGTTTACGTCTGTTGTAGAATTTTACTACCATTTGAGTCCAATGTAGTTATAACAGCGCAATGTATACATTTTTTGATATGTATGAATATTTGAAACGATTAGTTACATCGTTAATATTTTTTAGGAAAATGCTTGTTATACTCTTAAGATTTTGGAGTGATAAACAAATGAAGGAGTAGTACGATCTGTGTGGAAGAAAACACCTGTGTTTATTGGATTAAATTATGAAATCTATAATGATCCAAAATGTCTCAGAGAAAAATAGGTTTAAAAATAAGTTTTCATTGTTCCATTCGTACAATATTTCTTCAATATAAATAGACATTGTTTATCATACGCAAACTAACTCTAAGCTGAAACATTCTGGTGTTGATAGTCGGGGATAAATTGAAATTAGCTGGGAGAAAGCATGAAAACTGTCAAGCTTTTATGAAATGACGTAAATAAAAATTCTAGAGTCGGTTCCAGCAAAAAAATAAGTAACCCTAGTTTCCAGGCTATTTCACTATTTTTGGGTCCCAAGAGCGTTTTATTTCAGCCCTTCTTTATTAACTTGAGAAATATTACTGATAAATGTATTAAACTTGATACAGTACCATATAACTATATATAAAAACGTGTACAAACAAAAAATATATATATTAACCCACCCGTTATCCAATATGAGGTCATCATAACACATAATGAATGTTTTTATGCATCATTATCATATTATTATTATTAGGAATAAAATATTTTCAAATAACTTTTTATAAAAAAATAACTTATATTTTCAATATAATTTATGAAAGCTTAAAAATGTAACATAGTCAATAAATTCGCACAAGACCTCGTCAAAACTGAAATTTAAAGAAAGAAAACATAGTATTTACATTATTTTAAGCTTTTGTGAATTAACAACAAAACTGCTTCAATAAAAGCATGATATCGTGAAATTCTAGCATTTACATATTTAGCAAAACATTTTCATATCCGTAAAATAAAAAAAAATATAAATATCGCTAGGGATTTTTTAAATTTACATTTACACTATATAGGGTTTACACTATATTTATAATCTTAAAAGTTAAGCAAAGTTGTTTAATTCTTTCTGACGGCGCCCACCTTCTTCCAAGTCTGCTTTGTCATGAGGATACCGCAATATCATCTACATCTCCACTTTTATATCTGCTATCGTTGCAGTCTCTTCATTTTGATGCCATAACACTAGCTAAATAAAGATTAAATATATTTTATAACCAACCGATGAAACTGAGTATTATCTTAATTCTATTAGAGTATGACCACTCAAAATAGAAAACTAAATTCCAGGTATTTTTCAGGCAATATATTTATTTTTCCAGATATTTTTAATGATCAATGAAGATTTGATTTTAGATATGAAATCAGATAACAAAATATTTAATAATTAGACTAATAATAGAATTTCACCTTTGCAGAATCGATTATATGCTAATAATCCAGGTGAGAAGTTTGTTTTTTTCAGGTACCTAAACTAATTTCAGGTATTTCCAGATGTTGTGGTCACCCTATTATCTTCCATATAATTTTAGGTATTCTTATTTGCTTTGGCATGTTGTACTCTATTTATTAAAACGAGGGGAAATTATTTACCCGAAACACTGGAGAGATAAATAGACAATATCATGCTTTAACTAAAGACATCAGTATGTATTGACGCTACTCTCTATTATAGATCACCTGAATCTGATAGATGTATGACTATTATTACTTGTGTTGTCGATTGGATCAATGCCATAAAATATATGTAATTATCATCTGACCAGAGAGAATCTTAACAGGAAGGTTTTTTTTTTTTGCCTATTTCTTGTTTAAAATGGCATATGCAAAAGCTGTATTGATTGAAAATGTATAAGGAATATGAATAATTTTTCTCACCTAACTTGTGATAGATCGAGTTTATGTGCAAATGTCTTACAGCTTTCCACATATCAAATTCTACCCATAGATATTTCGTTATTAATGAAGAGAACTTTTCGAAAAGCTGCTACTAGGCTTACAACTACATTAGTGTCCACAGTTTTCACTAAGGTGTTCTTACAAATAGTAAATTTTATATTAAAATTTTTTCGTTGTCTATTGTTGCCGTATCACAAATGGGAGCCTTATATTGAGCCACTTTCGATTCAATGATAAGATCATTAAAATCTTCTTCCGAATTAAAATTTTCATAATCGAACACGATCAATCATAAGAAGCATTAACCAAATGCACTACAATCTTTGTAACAACTTTTTGTGGTTACAATTTTTTGCAAAACAAAGATAGATTGGTTTGAGCATATAGTTTTGACCTGACAAACGTTTTTCCGTCGAACCTGTTTGGATTTGTTAGGTTAGCAGCAAGGGAATTAAACCGTTCTTCTTTATTACCATTATCTTTTTAAAAATCCTCTCTATTTTGAAGAACTTTTAAATTACCGTAAACTATTAGCTTATTTCCTTTACCTCATTTCTCTCTAGTGGTATTCTTTATACTTTGCTCGAGATATATGACCCGTATCACATCAATACGATGGATATTTTTCGAATGTTTGTTTAAGGAAAAAAATAAATTATTCATAAGAAAGGAGGGTACGGTTGGTTCTCT